>JAGFNQ010002925.1:33034-68697 GCA_024364735.1 Boesenbergia rotunda | reverse complement strand
CAAGGCCGGTATAGGTTACCGACCTAAAGAACCAACTTTTGTATCATTAATGTCAAGAACCCAATTTAGAGCGCAAAATGATTCTAGGGTTCAAAAAGTTAGAAAGAAAATGACTAAGGCATGGGTGCCAAAGTCTTACATTGTAGATTCTTTAGGTCCCAAAATTTGGGTACGTAAAACCTCCATATTTAGAATTGTATAGCATTATTTGAGGGGGAGTATCTATCAACATGGGTTGTTGATATTTGGTACTTCAAACACAATTATAAGGTTATGCTCATAAATGTAGAGATTTATGAAATTTCACTTAGCGGTAAGAAAATTCCCATGCAACAAATGATGGTATATTCATGCACAATGTTATACTAATTTCAAAATAAATCAACAAGTTTTGAAAAGGAAAAGAACTATTACATGGTTAGGCTGACACATAGATTTCATTCATATACTTGATGTTGACATGTAGCAATATACATCCATTATGTGTGCTATCCATGTCTATGAATTTTGTATTCAAATGATTGCATGCATACCTACTTTGGAAGCCTAATACAAACTTGATTTTAAATCGGTTGGAACCATGACTTTAATACACACTTGGAAGTATGATTTTTCAATCCAATCCATGAGTTTTAGCTTCAATATGCCATGATTAGATTGAATTCTATAGTTCACTGTAAATCTAGAAGTTAGCCAAAATATTTGTAATAACTTATGATATATCTTAGGCTTAAGTTATTACAAATATTTTGACTAACTTCTAGATTTACAGTGAACTATGTAATTCAATCCTAAATGAGGTTTGGCTAATCATGCTTGGAATAAAACTTAATATTGATTTGATACAAACCCGTGTTGGAACTTTCAAATCAATAAAGGTTGTTTGAATCATGACCCTTGTTCCTTGATGAGGAGTAACCTTTAGCCAAGAAACTAAAATCATGTTTCAGAAATTTTTCTGAAATATCGAGTGTTAAGAGAGTCTACACCCCTGTTGTGGAATGCAAATTGTTAATGCAGTCTGATCAGGAACGTATCAGAGTTTCAGAAAGTTTTCTGAAATCTGATCGCTCCCCAGACTAATAAGAAATATTTCTGTATCAAATAATCAACGAACCTGATCGGTCACGGAGACCAATCAGGATTATGTATCGGATACAGCTGTATTCCTTACTTGTTATATGAAACATATACATGTTTGACCATGATATAATTCTGTATATGTTTTCATGTGCAATTCACAATTATTGCCGTATGATGCATATACATTGTTGCCATGATACATTTATGGTATATGCTTCTCATATGCAATTCAAAAATTATCCTTTGATTATTTTGGGTTTTGGGGGGAGACCCTTGATTGAGGGGAGGTATATTTAAACTTAATAACCATATCCTTTTTCGATGTTTGACAAAGGGGGAGAAAATGATTGATTAAGTTTAGGGTTCATCATTGTAGGGGGAGGATTTTGATTCCCTTATGAAAATTGAATTGACCTCAATTGATCATTAATACCTAAACTTAAATCGGGTTGTCAAACAACAAAAAGGGGGAGATTGTTGATGCAGTCTGGCCTGATTGTTGTTTTGGTGTTGACAATGATTTAAGTTTGGTTGAGCGAATTTGGATTAAGTCCTGGTCGGGGACTGGGCATGAAATCTTGGTGAGTGAAGCTAGGTCCTAGCTTGGGAAGCTAGGTGTTGGAAATCCTGGTGAGTGAAGGCAGGTCCTAGCTTGGGAAGCTAGGTTGGATGAAATCCTAGTGAGTGAAGCCAGGTTCTAGCTTGGGAAGCTAGGTGTTGGAAATCCTGGTGAGTGAAGCCAGGTCCTAGCTTGGGAAGCTAGGTTGATTGAAATCCTAGTGAGTGAAGCTAGGTTGAAATCCTGGTGAGTGAAGCCGGGTCTTGGTGAGTGAAGCCAGGTGATTGAAATCCTAGTGAGTGAAGCTAGGTTGAAATCCCAGTGAGTGAAGCCGGGTCCCGGTGAGTGAAGCCGGGTGACCGAAACCCTGGTGAGTGAAGCCAGGTCCTAGTAAGTGAAGCTAGGTTGAATGAAGTCCCGGTGAGTGAAGTCGGGCATGGAGTCTTGATCCGGGGGACTGAGCAAGAGTCAGAGAAGGCTGGGAGCCCGTTCTCTTGACTTAGAGTTGGATTGGAAGCCTCTGGATCGGTCTGGTGACCGATCTGGGAGATTGACACGAACTCCTGTTGTGGATCGGTCTGGTGACCGATCCAGAGAAGGCTGATCGGTCTGGTGACCGATCAGGGAGAGAACAGAGAACTCTTGGTTGGCTTCTGCTTGGCTCCTGATCGGTTTGGTGACCGATCAGGGAGACATCCTGATCGTTCTGGTGAACGATCAAACATCGTGAGTTCCTCATTATCACCGATCAGGCTGGAGCCTGATCGGTCAGGGAGTGTCCTGATCGGTCCCCAGGCCGATCAGGCCACAACCTGATCGGTCTGGTGACCGATCAGTGACTTTAGCCTGCGAAGGCTGGGAATCCCAGCACTGCCGTGGATCGGTCCGGTGACCGATCCACCATCTGTGATCGGTCAGGGTGATCGATCACAAGGAGTTCGCGATTTCTCATTTCTCATCGTGGACCAATTAGGCTGGAGCCTGATCGGACTGGGCCTATCCTGATCGGTCTGGTGACCGATCAGGGTTCACTCTGATCAGTCTGGTGATTGATCAGAAGTTGAACTTTAATTCAAAATGCGTTGTCAGAGTTCTTATCGCGATCTGTTTTCTCGTCTGATACACTGATACACTGCTGATATGGTTTGATATTCATTTGCTAAGGGTCTGCTAAGTGTGCAGGAGATACAGGAGGATTCAAACACTCAAGGAGGGTCAATGGGAGACTTTTCATTGAGCAGGTTTGTACGTATTCTCTTCTTTGGTTTCAACAGCTTTTGAGGGACGGCTGGTAACTGACGGAGGCTCAGCTGGAGAGAGTCTTCAGTGGACTGAGTGCTCAGGGAGGTCAGAGGGTTCAGGCTGTGCTCAGTGGATGCTGGCGAAGCTTGGCGACGAGGAGAGGAAGCTTAAGACAAAGCTGGAAGCAGAGGAGCGGTAAGGTGAACAGACAGAAACTTAAGGAGTTTGGCTGGGCTGTGTCGAGTGCTCTCTGTTGCTTTGTGCTTGGGTGTTCTTACTACATTCTTGTGAGGTTCTCTTCTCGAGTGTCTCGTGAGCTTAACTTGTATCCATCTGTGAGACAGCTTGTGGAGAGGTTTCTTCACCGAGAAGGAGGCTTCAGTTTATCCGGTGTTCACCGGGACTTGATCTGCCGACGATCAAGGGATCGCCCACCTTACGGGCACGCCAAGGAGTAAGGGCAAGTTATCCCCGAACCTTATAAATCCTCTTTGTTAGCGTTTTGGGTTTGTCTTTAGTTTCTGCACTTTGTTTCTGCTGCTATACTTTGTATTGCTTCCGCTGTTGCTAACCCTAAGTGCAGAAGTTTTAAAAGATCAAAGATTTGAGTGTCTGGCTACATTCACCCCCCTCTAGCCATCCAAGCACCAACAGGGTCGTCGGCTTGGCTCGGCAGTGGTATCAACATTCTGATGGTCTCACCAAAAGAAGAATAGCTGCATCTGTTCGTCTGACTAGAATATCGAGCCACCAACAATGAGGTCAAGTACGAAGCTCTCATCGCTGGGTTACAGGCCGCCAAGCATGTGGGCGCCGCTTGAGTATTGTTATACTTAGACTCGCAGATGGCCACTCAACAACTCGCCGATCGGTTTGAGGTCAATAGCGATTGGTTACAAGCATTTGTGGAGACCTATGAAAAACTAAAGGCTGGGTTCCAGGAGGTCCAGTTACAGAAGATCCCGAGAGAGAGTAACCTACGAGCGGACGAGTTAGCCAAGTTGGCTAGCTTGGTAGGCTCTTGGGTGCTTCCTCAACCAAGCAGTCAGACAATGATGGTGATGCACATGGAGCAATAGGCCGAGTTGGAGCTTGGGATGGACCGGAGAGCGTCGCTCATCGCCTACCTAACAAGTGGGACACTCCCGGTCGACCGAGAGGAAGCCCGACTTTTAAGAAAGCGAGTGGTCCAGTATTCCTTGGTCGGGAATGCGCTGTACAACAGGGCCTTTGCCCGTCCGCTACTTAAGTGTCTGGGTGAAGAGGACGCCGAGTACATGTTAAATGGGATACTCATGGGGACCTGTGGAAGTTATGCTGGAGCCAGGGCTGTGGCTCGGAAAGCGCTGCTCTCAGGGTATTATTGGTCGACCCTGTAGAAGGATGCTGACCGACTTGTCTCCACTTGCCTATCACGTCAGAAGCACTATAACCTCCCCCACCGGCCGGTCGAGATGATGAAGGCATCAGTGGTCTCTTGCCCGTTCAACCAATGGGGTATGGACATAGTGGGACCTTTCCCGACCTCACCCGCTCAGAAAAGGTTTTTATTAGTGGTCGTGAACTACTTCTCTAAATGGATAGAAGTCGAGGCCTTGGCGCGCATAACCGAGCAGGCTGTTATCAAGTTCCTATGGCAGAACATCTTGTGCCGATACGGAATTCCTCATAAGCTGGTCTCAAACAATAGAATACAGTTCCAAGGCAGGAAGATCCAGGAGTGGTGCTCGGCTTATGGCATTCAACAAGCTTTTACATATGTGGTGTATCCCCAGAGAAAGGGCAGGCAGAAGTGGTCAATCGGGAAATCCAGAGAAGCTTGAAGACTAAGCTGGACCATGCGGGGGGCACCTGGGTCGACAAGTTGCCAAGCGTCTTGTGAGCTCAGCGGACCACACCGAGAGAAACTACAGGTCACACCCCCTTCCAGCTGGTTTATGGAAGAGAGGTTGTGGTACCCGTTGAAGTCAGATGTGAGTCTGATCGGCGAAAAGCATATGATGAGGAGAACTCGGAAAGAAGACGTTTAGAGCTGGACCTAGTGGAAGAAATTCGGGAAAAGGTCGCCGCTCGGATGTTCGCTTATCGCCAAAGGATGAAGCAAAGATATGACCGAAAGGTGTTGACAAGGACATTCCAGATCGGCGATCTCATCTGGAAGAGGGTAAAGTCGGTCGGCTATGTTAGCAAGCTGGAACCTCAATGGGGAGGGGGGGGGGTGTTGGTGCAGGAAGCACCATATCGAACCTTGTTTTGATATTGGCAAAGGATTCAAAGTTAAGTACTATTTGTGATCTAACGAAGTTACTTAAGTGTGCAGAAAGAAGTCCTAGCGAAGGGCTGCTAGGCACCTGGCGAAGGACTGCCAGGAAACAAAGACCTGGCGAAGGACTGCTAGGCACCTGGCGAAGGACTGCCAGGAAACAAAGTCCTAGCAAAGGGTTGCTAGGCACCTGGCGAAGGACTGCCAGGAAACAAAGACCTGGCGAAGGACTACTAGGCACCAGGCGAAGGACTGCTTGGAAACGAAGCCCTAGCGAAGGACTGCTAGGCACCTGGCGAAGGAATGCCAGGATACAAAGCCCTAGCGAATGACTGCTACGCACCAGGCGAAGGACTGCTTGGAACTGAAGACCTGGCGAAGGACTGCTGGGCACCAGGCGAAGGACTGCCTGGAACTGAAGACCTGGCGAAGGACAGCTAGGCACCTGGCGAAGGACTGCTAGGCAAAAGTCCAACCAGAGGAGCCGGTTGGCATCAGGTAAATTCTCCTGAGAGGAGTAGGTGAGGACGCGTTCCCCGTCGAGGGAACAGTAGGCGTCGGTTCGACCTAGGGTTCCATTTTGGAGACCCAAAGTCAGAACCAAGACAGCTAAGGCTGTATAAACCTAATACTCTATTGCTTCATATTGTTTTGGACTAACCCTGGATGCAGGACCGAAGGAACGTGTGTCTGCAGCTCAGAATGCCCAAAGGAGAGAGGCAAGTAGCTGAGCAGGGCGCCCCCAGTGTCCCGGGCGCCCCCAAGGCCGATACAAAATAAGTGAAGCAAAGAAGTGCTTCGGTAGCTTACTGGGTGGGGCGCCCCATGCTCCCAGGCGCCCCCTGCGTCCCGGGCGCCCCCAGTGCCCAGGGCACCCCGCACTCAAGCCAACGAAGCAGATAACTTTTATCCAGCCGAGAAGCTCGTTGAAAGGGTCAAGCAGGGCGCCCCCAGCGTCCCGGGCGCCCCCAGAGTCAATCCTCAGCCCTATTCGAGTGGGATAAAGGCTGACCGAGACAATTCCGGATCGGTTGACACATGGGGGGGGCGCCCCCAACGTTCAGGGCGCCCCGAAGTGTTATAAATAGCACCCAACCCCAAGGCTTCTAAACATCAACTTCTTCCAACGCAATTTCGCTCTTCTGCTCCAGCGCTCTGCTCCGGAAACCTCCCAACTCGAGATACAAGCGCCGACGACGTCCCCCTGCTCCAAAATACAATCCACACCGGACGTCGGTAACGAAGAGTTGTTTTTTAAGTTTACTGTACTACTCTTGTAACATCTTTCTGTAAACTGTTTTGCGCATATAGAATTGCCCGCAGTAAACGGTCAACGACCGTGGGCCTTGGAGTAGGAGCCGACCGTGACTCCGAACCAAGTAAAATCTTGGTGTTCGTGTGTTGTTTTGTTTTTAATTTTTCCGCTGCATATTCTCTTTTTCAAACCGAAAACGTTTTACGATATTCACCCCCCCTCTATCGTTATTCTCGATCCAACAAGTGGTATCAGAGCGGGGAATCTCAAATTTGGTGCAACCACCAATTTGGGAGTTTTTCGGATTTACGAATTTTTTTTATTTTATTTCTTTTCTTTTTTAATTAACACCACTCGATCTTTTCCGCTTTTTATTTTCAAATAAATAATATCTGTGGGTGAATTTAAAATATTCTTACGCCTTTTTCAATTTTGAATTTTCATTTTTTTTACCATAAGTTAGAATTGATAAAACGATCAATTTTTGAAAATTTGACATAAACTTTTTTTATTTTAATATTTTTTTCTCGAAATTCGTGCTACCTTAAATCAAGGAAATTTTATCCCAAACATTGAATTCTTTTTGTTTCATCATTAATCAAAATTGATAAAGCTAATATTTTCAAAAAATGTCATAAATTTTTTATTATTATTTTAATATTTTATCTCGAAATTCGTGCAATATTTATTTTGGGTTATTTTTCCTCCTTCTCCCGCACTACTAATCCAAGACCAAGTCTTGGTACATTTTTGTATTTCTCTTTTGTACGAGGTTTAAAACAAATGGCCAACCAAGAATGGAACAGTGCCCATCCACCACTCTTCTCTAGCGAGAACTTCAAAACCTGGAAGGGTATAATGGAATCCCACTTAAAGACCCATCTAGATCTATGGATGATAATCCAAATGGGGTTTAGATTCCCCACAGAAGATGGGATAGCACTCGCCTGGGACAAATTGGATGAACCAACACTCAACATGATCGAGACAGATGCAAAGGCGACTGCAATCCTACAATGCGGCCTAACAAAAGAAGTATTCAAGCAGATTGGACCATTCGAATGTGCGAAAGAGATGTGGGAAAAACTGATTAATCTACACGAAGAGAGCTCCGATGTTGAGATCTTAGAAGCTCAAGAACAAGTAGCTGAGATTGACTCGACACCCGACATCGAAATCGAACCAGAGTCAAACGACGAGTTTTCAGAGACAAAATTGGTAACTAATTTTGAATCGTTTTCTAAATTAAGGTTAAATAATCAAGCTGATATTGCAATGGTCGAGGAAGGTATAGTTTTTATTGCAGGGAAAACTCCAAGAGAACTGCAAAAGAGGTCTCAACCAATACTTGAGTCCAACTCAGACTCAGAATCTGACGAAGAAGACAATGGAGGAGATCGAACCAAACTGATCCAATCAGCTCGTGATCACTACAAGATGCTAAAGACACAAAAAGGAAAGACGACAAGTATCAAGGGGGAGATTCCCAACCGGGAATCAAAAGGTAAATTTACAATATTTAAAAAGCTAATATTTACCTCAAAGAATGTAATTAATTTATATAAATTAATTAAGGCTAATATGTTAGAAAACTTAATTCCCAACCTTGTTGACGTTAAAAAACCCGAGTATTATTTCAATTATGATGTGACTTAGATAATTTTTCCTTGTTTGCTTGTTTATTTTACTTTGCAATTTTAATTTTTTTCTTCTTCTTAGATTTAGGATTGGTTAGATTAAGGACCTGATTAAATTGAAACTTGAACAACCTAGTATTAGGACAAGGTTTGATGATAGTACGTTAGGGAAGCCTGACTAAGGAGTCAAGTAGGGTAAGGAGTACTCTATTTGGTCTTTTTAATCCGGTGGAACTAGCCGAAGCTACCTCTCCGAATCCTAAACTAGTTAGACCAAAGTTTCTCAGAAAATAATTTGAAAATGATCTTTCTTTAAAAGGCTTTGTCTAGGAAAGGGTTGTTGATCCAATAAGGCTACGGCCAAAGAAGGCCTCTGTGCCTCGCCAAGACCTGGAAGCCAATTATCGAAACTTACTTTCAAATTGTCGTTTGTTAAACTTGAATCTAACACAAGCTTCAATCAAATCATAGCCTTTAATTTAAATTCAAAGATAAAATTTAAAGCATCTTACAAAACAGATAAAAATACCTTGTTTTATCACTTAGAAATGGGTGAGATGCTCAGGACCTAAAAGTTTAGTCCAACCCAATCAACCGTACAAATCAAATTCAACTTAATTATTCTCAATTAATTATTATCAAATTCAACTTAATTATTTTCAATTAATTATTCTCAAAATTCAACTTAATTATTTTCAATCAATTATTTTCAAAATTCAACTTAACAATTTTTAAAATTCAAAGTTAAAATTCTAATTAATTTCAAAATCCTCAAAAATCATTTTAACTTTTAAACTAAGGTTTAATGTTTCAAAATTGAGCATTTTTTTAAAATTAAATATTTGTCTCACACAACCCATAAAGTTAACATGTTTGACCACGTAGAACTGGGTGAGACATTTAGGACCTAAAAGCATGATTCACTATCCTTTTAAATAAAAAAGTTTGCAAAAGTTATTCAAACTTACCTCTAATTTTTAATTTATTGTACTGTACCCTACTTTTTCATTCATAATATTTTTTTTTAATTTCATGTCAAATATCACAATAAATAGAGTCTAGGGCTTGTTCTGATTTAGTCATTAACTTGGTCAAAATAGTCAACCCTAGTCCACATAGTCAAACCTGGTCAAAACTGATATCCCTTAAGGAACTTAGATAAAAGTCAGACTGTGTCGGATACAGGGGGAGTTCTTCTTAATCTTTTTCGAAAAATTCAGATTTTTTCAAAAACCTTATGCTCTAAAACTTATTATCATCTCAAAATAAGGTTTTCAAAAGTTGACTCAAAAACCCTCGTATATTACTATCTCTTTGAAAAATTAACATCATAATTTTCGAAAACTGTACTATCATTTCAAGTTGTGTTTTCAAAAATTTATCTCCTTAAAAGTTATCATACTCAGAAGGTTATTCAAAATTATTCTTTTGATTTTAATAAACCCTAAAGACACAGAGGAAGGTCCACTTCATGATCTACAAGGACTCCTAGGATGTGTCAAATTTAGGGGGAGTTTGAGTCAAAAGAAGAATTTCTGAAATGTTTTTTTGTGTAATTATTTGTTTTGAAGTTATTAGATAATTCTTATAATTTAAATCAAACCTTAAAACTCAGAGGAAGATCGCTTGTAGTCAACAAGCTTCCTAGGACTGGGTCAAGTTTAGGGGGAGATCAAATTAAAAGAATTATTGAACATTTTCAAAATTAGATGTTTTCATGCATTGCACGTTTAAAATCTTTTTGAGAACTTAAATAATTTTTCTTTCAAAATACCTTTATTTTATTTTTCAAAATTCTTATGGCTTATGAAATTATTTTTGAAATAATATTATTTGGGTTGGAGAAATTTCCAAGACACTTAGAAAAATATCCTTGTAGTCAACAAGGTTTCCTAGGATTGTGTCAGACTAGAAAAGAAACCTAGTCAAATAAAATATTATGTTTTCAAATGCATAATATCTGTTTTTTTTTCAAAAGTACTTGCATATTTTTCAAAAGTACTTATATTTTCAAAAATTGCATAATATCTTTCAAAAGTACTTCTATTTTTTAAAATATAATGTTTTCAAAAAGTACTAATACTTTTCTAAGGCAATAGTATTCTAAGTACGTGAATTTTCTGAAGATTTGCCTATAAATACAAAATCTTTTTTCAAAATTACACAATACCTTTCAAAGTGGAGCTTTGTTGGTGCAATTTAAGCTTTTTGCTAGACTTTCAAGAGTTATACTAAGTATTTTTATGTTTTCAAAACTCATAGGCTCTGATACATAATTTTTTTATCTTAAGACTTCTTTCAAAATATATTTCTTTATTAATAAACAGCTAAGGAGAGAAAAAGCTCAAATTGTTCAGTATCAAAATATTTTTCAAAAGCTTTCTCTTATTCAAAAAGCAAAGTTGAATTTCTAAGTATGCTTTCAAAAATTTCTAAGAGCATCTTTTTGCAAATATGTCTAAGTAGATTTTTCTTTAGTAAACAAAATTTGTCTGAGCAAAATCTTTGAAAATTTTTTTTGGGCAAATATTTCTAAGTAAAGTTTTCTTAGTAAACAAATCTTTGTTTTGGCAAAAACTTGTCCATTTAAAGATTTTTTTGGTTTTAAATACACAAAATATGGTTCAAGGAAATTTTTCTACGTGTGCAAAAGTTGAAATTTTTTAAGGGAAATTTATTTTCAAAATGTTGGCTAAGTAAGCTACTGTTAATGTCTACTTGAAAATTATATTGCAAGTTTTTTAAATATCCTAAAATATAAGGAGAAGAGTTGTCACATTAAGGGGGAGCTTCATGCATTTTCAAAACATTCATTACTTTGAACATCATTTTTTTTGAAAAATTATGAAATCCATTACTTAAAGTTTTTCTTGACAACTATGTTTTTGGGAAATTGTGAAATCCATTACTTAAAGTTATTTTGGAAAAACTCAAAAATCCCTCTTAGATATTTTTTTCATCCATGAATATCTTTTTTGATATATGTCAAAGGGGGAGGAAAGGTCAAAGTTAAGTGTTTTATAACACAATACTTCTGGGTTGCAGGGAAAAGGGAAAATAATTTTTTTTTCAGTTCAAAAATACACTGGTTCTTTTACTCTGCTCAAATTCATTTGGTCTTGACTGTCTTACTTCAACTGTTATAATTTTTACTTAACTTTGAATTGTGTTGCCATAAATCAAAAAGGGGGAGATTGTTGGTGCAGGAAGCACCATATCGAACCTTGTTTTGATATTGGTAAAGGATTCAAAGTTGAGTACTATTTGTGATCTAACGAAGTTACTTAAGTGTGCAGAAAGAAGTCCTAGCGAAGGGCTGCTAGGCACCTGGCGAAGGACTGCCAGGAAACAAAGTCCTAGCGAAGGGCTGCTAGGCACCTGGCGAAGGACTGCCAGGAAACAAAGACCTGGCGAAGGACTGCTAGGCACCAGGCGAAAGACTGCTTGGAAACGAAGTCTTTGCGAAGGACTGCTAGACACCTGGCGAAGGAATGCCAGGATACAAAGCCCTAGCGAAGGACTGCTAGGCACCAGGCGAAGGACTACTTGGAACTGAAGACATGGCGAAGGACTGCTGGGCACCAGGCGAAGGACTGCCTGGAACTGAAGACCTGGCGAATGACAGCTAGGCACCTGGCGAAGGACTGCTGGGCAAAAGTCCAACCGGAGGAGCCGGTTGGCATCAGGTAAATTCTCCTGAGAGGAGTAGGTGAGGACGCGTTCCCTGTCGAGGGAATAGTAGGCGTCGGTTCGACCTAGGGTTCTATTTTGGAGACCCAAAGTCAGGACCAAGACAGCTAAGGCTGTATAAACCTAATACTCTATTACTTCATATTATTTTGGACTAACCCTGGATGCAGGACCGAAGGAACGTGTGTCTGCAGCTCAGAATGCCCAAAGGAGAGAGGCAAGTAGCTGAGCAGGGCGCCCCCAGTGTCCCGGGCGCCCCCAAGGCCAATACAAAATAAGTGAAGCAAAGAAGTGCTTCGGTAGCTTACTGGGCGGGGCGCCCCCTTGCTCCCGGGCGTCCCCTGCGTCCCGGGCGCCCCCAGTGCCCAGGGCGCCCCGCACTCAAGCCAACGAAGCGGATAACTTTTATCCAGCTGAGAAGCTCGCTGAAAGGGTCAACCAGGGCGCCCCTAGCGTCTCGGGCGCCCCCAGAGTCAATCCTCAGCCCTATTCGAGTGGGATAAAGGCTGACCGAGACAATTCCGGATCGGTTGACACATGGGGGGGGGGGGCGCCCCCAACGTTCAGGGCGCCCCGAAGTGCTATAAATAGCACCCAACCCCAAGGCTTCTAAACATCAACTTTTTCCAACGCAATTTCGCTCTTCTGCTCCAGCGCTCTGCTTCGGAAACCTCCCAACTCAAGATACAAGCGCTGACGACGTCCCCCTGCTCCAAAATACAATCCACACCGGACGTCGGTAACGAAGAGCTATTTTTTAAGTTTACTGTACTACTCTTGTAACATCTTTCTGTAAACTGTTTTGCGCTTATAGAATTGCCCGCAGTAAATGGTCAACGATCGTGGGCCTTGGAGTAGGAACCGACCGCGACTCCGAACCAAGTAAAATCTTGGTGTTCGTGTGTTGTTTTGTTTTTAATTTTTCCGCTGCATATTCTCTTTTTCAAACCGAAAACGTTTTACGATATTCATCCCCCTCTATCGTTATTCTCGATTCAACAGGGGGGACCTTTCAAGGTCATCCAGAAGCTGGCGTCCGATGCCTACTACTTGGAGAACGAGCAAGGAAAGAAGCTAGATCGGCCCTGGAGTGTCATTCATCTCCAGCCTTACAGAGAGCTATAGTGAGGTCATGTGAGTCGGCTGTATTTCATAACTCTGTAATATTAATAAAAAGCCGAGACCCTCACCCAACGTGCAGGCACTCTAGACTCACACCTTCCGAGCGAGTTATAAGTGGGCATGCCCCCACGCCACCACTTGGATCGGCTCCCTGATCGGACGCGTGGTGACCCACGCTCTCAGGGATCAAGCCGACCGAGTGTCCAGACTCTCGCCTTACGAGCGAGTTATAAGTGGGCATGCCCCCACGCCACCACTTGGCTCGGCTCCCTGATCGAATGCGTGGCGACCCACGCTCCCTGGGATCAAGTCGACCAAGTGTCCAGACTCTCGCCTTACGAGCGAGTTATAAGTGGGCATGCCCCCAAGCCACCACTTGGCTCGGCTCCCTGATTGGACGCGTTGCGACCCACGCTCCCTGGGATCAAGCCGACCGAGTGTCCAGACTCTCGCCTTACGAGCGAGTTATAAGTGGGCATGCCCCCACGCCACCACTTGGCTTGGCTCCCTGATCGGACGCGTGGTGACCCGCACTCCCTAGGATCAAGCCGACCGAGTGTTCAGACTCTCGTCTTACGAGCGAGTTACAAGTGGGCATGCCCCCACGCCACCATTTAGCTCAGATCCCTGATCGGACGCGTGACAACCCACGCTCCTTGGGATCAAGCCGACCGAGTGTCCAGATTCTCGCCTTACGAGCGAGTTATAAGTGGGCATGCCCCCACACCACCACTTGGCTCGGCTCCCTGATCGGACGCGTGGCAACCCATGCTCCCTGGGATCAAGCTGACCGAGTGTCCAGACTTTCGCCTCCCGAGCAAGCAGCGCCATACTTGGCTCGGGTTCCTTAATACCCACACTCCTTAGAAGTGGATCGACTGAGCACTCATAGTACCACTGAGTGGGCAAGCGACGAGAGGGCTAGTTTCATGCCTTCGCCTAACTTAGAGATCTCAGTCAGTTCTTGTGTTCTTTGGTGGGAATAGCAGTTAAGTTACTCGAGCTAACCTTGCGAGGGTCGGGGTAATCAAAAAGGTCCCGAATATCAGCTAAGGCTAATAATACTTAGAAATGGGAAACAGTATAAAAATACACAAACAAGGATCGAGGAAGAAAAATGCATTAACTGATAAAGTCATTACAAAGGAAAGGAGGAGGTAATCCTCTACTAAAGCAAATGAAATAAATGGAAAAGCTAAATGAGAAAACCCCCCAACTCTTACTCGAAGGGTCGGAGGGCCTCTTCCGGCAGCTGCTGGGTTAGTCCAAACAGCTTGACCGTGCTGACCGGGAGGTCAGGGGGAAGATGTCCGCCCTGGTTAAGCTACTCAAATGTGCTAATCATTTGTTGCTTAAGCATCGGTCTCACCCTCCAGGACAGCTGACAGCTAAACTCTAGGGAGTTGATGTACTCAACTCTCCGAGCGTCCCACTGAGCCGCCTCCCCTGCCTTGTAGGTTCGAAGCTCCTCCAACTTTGCCCGTGCAGTCTCCCACTCGGCCTGTTGCTCCCGAAGGCGGCTGAGCTCCTCAGCCTGGGAGTTTAGCTCTCGGTCCCGACTGGTCAATTCGGCTGTCAGCAAATTCTCCTTCTCTGCCCGGGTCATCAGCTCTTGTTCTTTGGCCGTCAGCTCTTGATCCTTAGTTGTCAGCTCAGCACGCAGGGGCTCCGTTGATTGAGATGGCTGAAGGAGCTCAGCCTGAGTCTTATTTAGTTCATCCCGAGCGTGGCACTGGTGAGCCCAGGCCTTTCGCTTGGCATACTCCAAGGTGGAGATCCGACTATGCTCCTGGGCCACCGCCGCGTCCGAGGTGTCAACATGAGTCCTGGCCACTTCTAACTGTCCCTTCGAATGGGCCAACCTGTCTTGAAGGGCGATGATTTCCGCCCGCAGGTTATTCAGAGTGGCCTCATTGGAGACCAGTCTCGCGTGTCGGAGCCGAGCCTCCAAGTGATCCATGCGGCACTCGCTCGTCACTCGAGCTTCGGAGTGGGCTATCGTAGCCATGCACAGACCATAGTAGGAGCCCCAAAACTGCTAGTAAAAAGACAAGTGCGATAAACTTTAGTGTCGAGTCAGGGAAAAACATAAAAGGGAAAATAAAAGCATGCATACCCGAGTGCCCTCCAGGAAGAAGGCATTAGCCCTACTGTTGCAGCCCCGATAGTGAGACTCTCGAACCCCTTGGGCGTAGTGGTCGGCCACCGGTCCGTAAAGATGGAGCTCCTGGGACCGCTCGGGCAGGTCCCCCGGTGGTAGTCCCAAGCGGGGATCGGAGAGGAAAGGCACGAGAATGTGCATTAGCGGCTGGTTAATCTGCCCCTCTGCAGATGGTGATCCCAAGTCTTGCGGGAGGGGAAGCTCGGGCGTGCTAGAAGAAGTTGTCCGAGCGGAGGCCACCATAGGTGCTGAGGGCCCGGCTGCCGTCTTCTTTTTCTTCTTTTTGGGTCAGGAGCTTGTGGAGGCCCCGGCAGGGACGTCGGTCGACGGTGCAGGAGCGACCTCTTGGCTAGGGGTCCAAGATCGTCGGCACCTCAAGGTGAGGGGCTGATCATCCAACTCCAGTAACTCGAGGTCGGCAGCTGGCGCATCGTCCAAGCGGGCCGGGGAAGGTGCGACAGCAGGGACCGACGCGAGCGGAGCTACCTCTCGTTGCTCTAGTTGGGAGCTGACCCGAGTCTCCTCAGCGTCGTCCATCCTAAAACCCTCTTCCAGAGCTGCAGCAAACATCATGGTTGCTGCAAAATAATAGAGCTTTAGTTAGCTATAAATATTCAAGGGAAAGAAAAGAAAACTCACCAAGCGATCTAGGTTGGGGAATCGACACTTGGCTGAGTCCAAATACGTATAGGATCTCCTCGAGCAGCAGGTTCACCCCGTGAAAATGTAGACCCCCCAATCTTGGACAGGGTTAACTGATAGGAAGGTAAAGATCGATAGTTTTTAGGGAGAGGAGAAGGGGGCAAGTTGGTAATCCAAGCAGTAGGCCAGCTCGGGGTCGGGGTGGTGTTCACGAAGAAAAAGCGCTCCTTCCAACCCTTGTTCGAGGTCAGAAGTTTTGCTAGGAATGAAGTTTTAGCTCGGGCCTAGAAGAAGAAGTCGCCCGGCTCTTATTTTTTAGGGTAGAAGAAGTAATGAAAGATCTCGGGTTGAAGGGGAATCTGATACAAAGAAAAGATGACGATCGATCCACACATCAAGCGAATGACGTTCGGGGCTAGTTGGGAGAGAGGAATCTGAAAGTATCGTCAAATGGCGGAAATGAAAGGGTGGATTAGGAAGCGAAGACCGACCTGGAGGTGGTCTCAGGATAGAGTTATATAACTAAGAGGGGCGCTTTCGGGTCGGTCGGTCTGTCGGGTTGGGCAAACGGAGGCGGTGGTCAGAGGGGATTTGGTAGTCATATTGCAGTTGGTTGAGGTCGTGGAAATGAAGGTCGGACACCATGATGGTATACCATGGGTTGGAAGTTGAGGAAGAAGGGTCCGTGAGGCAGGAAACAAAAAAAAGGAGAAGAACTAACCAAAGAAGGAGAAGGTCGCCGGAGAAGAAGAGTGCAAGGCGGTTGTGGCCAAAGATTGCCGGAAACCTAGCAGAGCTAACGAGCAGCAGGGGGGGGGGCAGAGGTAAAAGTAATAGTAAAAACGGTGAAAGTACCGTCATATATATAGGGCCGAGCAGCTAATGTCAACCGTCCGATGGTGATCCAGTGAAAAGGCGGGAATAGATCCCAGTCGTCCAGGTGCGCAGTAAATAAGCCTCGGGATAGTACGTCGCACGCGCGACGCCCATTCACTGTGTCAGACGGTAGACGCTTTGTTGCTCGAGAAACGAACAGCTAAAGGACACGTGTCTCCGACAATTAATGAGGTAATTAATAGGGAGATACGAATCGACCCGTCAGGATTCGGGGATAAGACGTGAAAGACAGGTAGAGATGATGATGTTGGTACACCTCTGGGCGGTTGGACATCTGTTGGTGGAGATCAGTCGAGCAAGTAGCCTACTCGAGTGTGCCAGGCTTGCTCGGAATTAATGGTCCAGTTAGTCGGACTCGACGCCTCCTTCGACTAGACTCAAGAGGGATGCTTATGATCCTGACCGTGCTTAGGTGTAGCCTGGTCGGGCCACGTGGCACCGTAGGGAGACATATCAGTGACGAAAAGGCCTCGATAGCCCGGCGTGGCAGGCCAGATCACTCGAGTCGGGATGACCGAGTGGGAGACAAGCCTAATACGATCTGAAGTTGCCCCAGAGGGAGATACCGAGGGTCGGCCTCAGGGTCGCCTAGTTAACATGCATCCAGCAGCCGATCAACGAACTAGCTTGGGAATTGTCGTTTTCCTAGGGAACACCCACTCCCTGACACTATACTGGCAAGAGTGGTACGAGAGTCGGCGTAGGACGGCTCAGGTCTGACACCACTCGTGTTCGAATCGTGAATATCCCGCTGACACAGTACTTTCCTGACATACCGGGCATTCCGTACCACAACGACCCCTGCCTGTGTCAGACTTGGCGGCGTCGGTTGGCGTCGGTCGGCAAGCTGACAGTACCCTTACTCCTGTCTCCGCATGAGACAAAAAGGTGACAGACGCGGGGCAGAAACTGTCGGCTCCCTCGGCTATATAAGGTCCTCCGCACTTCATACGCTGGTACGCGAGATAGAGTTTTGCTACAGTTCTTCTTCGACTTTTATTTCTTCCACCGAAGACTGACTTGATCGTCGGAGTGCCTTACCGGGGACTTTTCCCGACGAGTTGCTGACGATCATTTTTCTTACAATTCGGAGTCAGCAGAGGCAGTGCTCGAGTCCACCTCACCCTTGGGAGTGTTAGTGATATGAGAGAAGTGTCCTAAGGCAATCGCCTTATGATTGTAATCATTTATTCTAATAAATGAATATTCACTATTTGAGTATACATGTTTGTGTATTTGATTGAGATCTTAAACTCATTTACTGAATGTCCGCAATACAATTCGCAGCATGAGAGAATTTGTGATGAATTCACAACTAGTGATTATCTCTACATGTGCAATTGTGAAGTATTGAAATTGTCCCTAGTCGATGAATTGATAAATACGGACACTATCAATTCTGTTGAGACTAGCATGGGTTATTCTCTAATCAGCTGATTCTCACTGGCTGGTGACATTGAGATGTCCGGAGATAAACATGAATGCTAGTTAAAGGAACTAGTTCATTGGAGTGACTGACTGTAAAACTTCATATGGTAATCTACATATAGATATGTCAGTGAAGTTCTTACTGCAGCTTAAGTGCGATGTTCCTTTGACTTGCGGTGTTCAAGTCATCTTGGTCATGGAGACTTATACTTTGACATCTTAAGCAAGCATCGCCAAGAAGGTGTGGACCCAGGATGATTGGGTATAAGCCGAAGTGCCCGAAGATGATTGAACAACCTACAAAGGATTCACTACTCCTTGCGAGGAGATGTATACCCGAGACCTATCGTCGGATTGTTACTCGAAGCCTCTGGCCAGAGTATGACATGTTCAGAGTATGAATCTCTTAAATACATGAAAGTAATTAGAATCCATAGGACGAGAAAATGTTACTTGGGCTAGGTGTGACGTAGTCAGCCTAGTGGGGACTGACACACATAGACCATGTCCAGAACCAAGTGGGTATAAGATGGTGAAGGGAATGGGGCACGATTCATTATAGCTGCTGAAGGGTTTCAGAATTGTTTCTGAGGTCAACCGTTGATCTTTGGATTAATTGGGGATCATGATGTACTACTAGGTGCCACTCATGATCGTTCTATAATTAATTGATTAATTATAGACGGCTAACATAAATCGAAAGCCTATTTACTCACACGCACTACGAGTAATCCGAGGAATTTAAAACGAGTTGAAAATTGGATTTTCCAATCAAGAGAGATTAAGTTTGGTTGAGCCAAACGATGAGTCGAATCTGAATTTTTCAGAGACGCATCGGAAGCGTAAAATGGCTAAGTCTTTTGAAGACTTAATAGAAGAATTAAATAAGTTTAATTCATTGGGGCATGGCTTGGATGGGCCGGCCAAAGAGGACCTCCATCCTCTTTGCTTGGCCGACCACAACAAAGGGAGAGAACCAAGTTTTTTGTTCAATTTATAAAATAAACCAAGTGTGGTTTGTTTTATAAAATAATGGATGATATAAATTTTTATATAATAAACCAAGGTTTGGTTTATTTTTCATGGAAATTAAAATGAACCATGTATTGGTTTATTTTATAAAATCAATCATGGATTGATTTACCATGATAAGGAAATTTATTCCATAGGAAAAATGATGAACCAGGCAGCAGACAAATTGAACCTGTTGTGACCGACCCGACCCCACGGAAGTTTTCCACCGGTCACCAGGGTAAATCGGGAAGCGCTCGCGGTGGCCAATCTAGAAGCCCAGCGTCCCAGGGTTCGCGCCCCATTTGGAGGAAAAATTCCTGCAAAATGCGCCGTAGCTGGGGATCGAACCGCGGATGCCTGGGTTAACAACTAGTGACCTTACCGCTGCACCATAGCCCCGGGGGCTAAATTTATTCCATAGGAGAGAAGAGACTTGATTGATTTTTATCATGAATTAAATTATGATTTTAACCATGATATAAAATCAAACTTGGCATGATGGAATAAGTTATTCCATATTTGATAGGCTTGATGGTTGAGAGGCCACTATATAAAGGACCCAAGACAAGACTTGGAAAATAATAAAAGAGAGAAGGCATAGGCTCTCTCCCTCTCTTTCTCTCCTTCTCTTCTCCCCTTCTTGCCGTGCGCCAACCAGCCTCTTCTTTTGCTTCGCCGGAATTTTGATTCCGGCCATCTTTTTGTGGTTAGTCTCCCGACTTCTCTCTTGGTTTTTCTTGTCGCGTTCTCGGAGAATCTAGTAGTTCTCGAGAACACGAAACTCGTGGCTTTGCGAAGTCATCCCGAAGACACTCGACGTGGACGCGAATAGAGGCGGAGCTTCCAAGGGACGCTTACGGTTGGATCTCGTCCCTTCCTTCGAGTTATGTGAGGTAATACGTAAATTAGTTTATGTTTCTGCAAAATTTTAAATATATGATCATGTCTACACAAGATAAAATTGCATGCTTAGATGTGTGGTTAAATAATTTGAGAAATTATTTATGCTAAACCTTCCGCTGCACGTAATTAATTTTTAAAATTACGAACCCGCATCCATGTCAACATGCACCCGGTCCCAACAGTGGTATCAGAGCGAGGTTTGTGTTCGACATAATCATATAATTATTTTTGCGAGAAAGCTTTGTCATGATCTTAATTTTGGAAAATTTTCCAATTATGGTAAATTTTCGATTTAGGAATTTCAAAGTTTGGAAATCCTCATGAAATTTCACAAACTTTTGAAATATCTCTGTTTCTGAAATTTTATGATAATTGTGAAAACTTTCTATTTTTGGAAACTTTCCAATTTTGGAAATTTCCTATTTTGGAAAATTTTCAATTTTGGAAAAAACGTAAGTTTTCTTTGTACCAGAAACTTATAATTATTCTGAAAACCTTTTATTTTTAGAAACTTTCCATTTATGGAAAGCTCGCAATTTTGGACACTTTCTTTCAAGAAAGTCTAGACAAATTATGGGAATATTAATTGACATTTAAATTTATAATTGAAAATTAAATTATTTACAAAATTCTTTATTTTGGATTGAGCCTCGAGGAGCCGTCCAATTTAAAGTTAGTTGTTATAATTAAATTTCCTAAATTGAATTTAAATTGTTAAATGTTTAATTTGGATTGAGCCTCGGGAGTCGTCCAAATTATATTGTCAATAAATTCTTATTTTGGATTGAGTCTCGGGAGCCGTCCAAATTAAGTTATTGATATTAATTTTCCATAAATAAAATATGTGATCAAATCTTGAAAATTTTTGAGGTGATTCTCAAACGATAATTTCCTTATTTGATTTATGAGGTGATGCTCTTACTTATTATTGTCTCCAAAATTAATTAGAAAAATTGTTTCCTATAGAGTATATTTCCTTAAATAAGATTTTCATGAAAATAATATGTGGTTGAATTAAGAGAATCTGTCTCTTAATTTAATAAGATTTGATTTAGAGAAATCAAAGTCTTAAACATATTATTTCCGAAATTGATTATGATAATTCAGGAAATTGTTTCCCAAAACAATTCCTTGAATAAAGTATGAAATTAGAATTAGGAAATCCGGTTCCTAATTCAATTAATGAGACTTGATAAATTAAGTCACATACATACTTTATTAAGGAAATCGTTAGAATATGACATAATTATATGTCATGAATGTGCATAAAAGAAAAGGATGAGATCCAAAACCCCTTACAAAATATTAAGGCCAACACCTTCCATTAATATGGTTAGAATCGGAGTTTTGTTTCTCGTTTGGGTTGATGGACACATCCATGCCCGGCTTGAACCTCAACATGTTCAAACCATGGAATTAGTTTATGATTAATATAGTTGGAGTCAGAGGTCAATCCTTAGTTTTGGTTGTTGGACACATCCAAGCCTGACTAAACGGTTGAATGAGCTCTAACCATATTAAAACTATTTCTTGATTAATGGGTCAGCCTTAAGCTTGGAGCATCGATTTGTTGTGCCACAGCCAAGGTCGATGTAAAGAGAGGTGCAGTTGGGTGCTATGTATATTGTTGCATACTTGTTAATGAGTTAACAACCCAATAATTTATGCAAACATTCAATTAGTTGATAGCATAATGTGATAGTTACATATGTATAATATGTAATCGATATAATTACCTACCTTCATAGCTAAGAATAACTTGATGGACTCTAGCCATGGTTGTTCTTATCTATGGTTGGATATCAACCTATTTGGAGATGTTCCTACGATCTCCCAAATTGATAAAAAGGATTATTCAATTCGAAAAAATAAATAAAATTTAATTAATGTATATTGATGCATTCTTTATCATTCTCATCACATAACCTCAATTTGTATTTCTAGGATAATCACCTGATCATGTCTTCTCTGAATTTGCGTTTCATTTTGGACACCAATAAGCTAATTGGGCCAAACTTCATGGACTGGCTTCGAAACCTGAGGATAGTCCTCAAGGCAGAAAAGCTTGCTTATGTCCTTGAAGAACAACTTCCCAACCATCCTCCTGAAGATGCAACTCCAGACCAGTTAGTGGCCTATCAGAAACATGTGGCCGATTCTGAACTTGCGAGTTGCATCATACTGGCCGCTATGGTGTTGGTGCAGGAAGCACCATATCGAACCTTGTTTTGATATTGGCAAAGGGTTCAAAGTTAAGTATCATTTGTGATCTAATAAAGTTACTCAAGTGTGCAGGAAAGTCCTAGGTAATCTAGGCAATAAGTCCTAGCCGTGGGCTGGGCAACTAAGTCCTGACATAAGGTTGGACAATAAGTTATGGTCGTGGACTGGGCACTAAGACCTGGCCGAGGGCTGGGCACCGAAGACCTGGTTCGAGGAATTGGGCACTAAGACCTGGCCGAGGGCTGGGCACCGAAGACCTGCTCGGAAGGTGGGCACTAAGACCTGGTCGCGGATTGGGCACGAAGACCTGGTGAGTAAAGCTGGGCAAAAGTCCAACCGGAGGAGCCGGTTGGCAAAATGTAAACTCTCCTGAGAGGGGTAGGTGAGGACGCGTTCCCCGTCGAGGGAACAGTAGGCGTCGGTTCGACCTAGAGCTCCATTTAGGATACCCAAAGTCAGAACCAAGCTAAGGCTGTATAAACCTAATACTTGATTGCTTTGTGTTGTTTTGGACTAACCCTGGATGCAGGACCGAAGGAATGAGTTTCTGCAGCTCAGAACGCCTCAAAGGAGAGAGGCAACAGCTGAGTAGGGCGCCCCTAGTGTCTCGGGCGCCCCAAGGTCAAGGCAAAACATGTTAAGCAAACATGTGCTTCGGCAGTTCACTGGGTGGGGCGCCCCCATGCTCCCGGGCGCCCCCGTGCTCCTGGGCGCCCCGGATGCTCCAGGCACCCTGGGTCCAAGCCAACGAGGCAGATAAGGTTCAAGCCAGCAGAATGAGTCAAGCCGGGCGCCCCCTGCTTCCCGGGCGCCCCGTCAAAGCTCGATCCCGATTTTGGAGGGATTAGAGCTGACCGAGAGGGTTACGGATTGGAGGACACGTGGAGGGCGCCCCCAATGTCCCGGGCGCCCCCAGACCTGCTATAAAAGGGGCTCGACCCCTGAGGCTTCAGCATCACTTCTTCAAACGCCAATACGCTCTTCTACTCAAGCGCTCTGCCTCGGAAACCTCCCAACTCGAGATACAAGCGCCGACGACGCCTCTCTGCTCCAAAATACAATCCACACCGGGTGTCGGTAACAAAGAGCTGACTTTTTAAGTTTACTGTACTTCAACTGTAATATCTGTCTGTAAACCTTTTTGCGCACATATAGAATTGCCCGCAGTAAACGGTCAACGACCGTGGGCCTTGGAGTAGGAGCCGACCGCGACTCCGAACCAAGTAAATCGCTTGAGTTCTTTGCGTTGTGTTTTAAATTTCCGCTGCTAATTCTCTTAATCTCGAATCCGAAACATTTTACGATATTTACCCCCCCCCCTCTATCGTATTCTCTCGATCCAACATATGATACCTGAGCTACAAAAGCAGCATGAGCATATGGATGCTCATACCATCGTCTTCCATCTTCATGAGCTGTTTGACGAGCAGGCGAGCTTCGAAAGGTTTGAGGTCTCTAGACTCCTCTTCACCTCTAAGATGCAGGAAAGCACTTCTGTTTCACAGTTTGTGTTGAAGATGTTAGGGTACATTGAACGACTAGGCACACTCGGATTTGCAATGGATCACGAACTAAGTATTGACTTAATTCTGCATTGTTTGCTCAAGAGTTACTCACAGTTTGTGATGAACTATCGGATGAACAAACTGGAGACTACCATTCCTGAGTTGCTTAACCTGTTGAAGACTGTAGAGCCTTCTGTAAAGCAGGATCAGAAGACGGTACTGTTAGTTGGTTCCTCAAAGAAAGGCTCTAAGAGGAAGCCCAAAGAACAAAATAAGGGAAGGAAGGAAAGGGCCAAAAAGATTGAAAAGGCACCAAAAGGCACTTGCCATCACTACGGCAAGGAGGGCCACTGACGAAGAAACTACAAGGTTTATCTTGAGTCCTTGAAGAAGAAGACATCCGATGCCCCATCCTCTTCAGGTATCTTCGTTATTGAATGTCACTCTATTTCCTCGTACACCTGGGTACTTGATATTGGGTGTAGCTCACATATATGTAATGACATACAGGGGCTAAGGAATAGAAGAAGACTCGTCAAGGGAGAAGCGAATTTGCGAGTTGGAAATGGAGCAAAGATTGTTGCTGTTGCCATCGGAGCATATTTGCTAAAGCTCCCTACTGGACTTGTCTTAGAATTGGATAATTGTTATTTTGTTCCTTCGTTAATAAAGAACATTGTATCTATTTCATGCTTGAATGAAAAGAGTTATCATTTAACTTTTAGTAACAATTGCTGTTACATAACTTTAAATGGTGTTCTTTATGGGACCGAAACTTTATGCAATGGTATCTACATGTTAGATTTATCCGGTGACGTATTCAATATCGAAGTTAGCAACTAACGTGCTCGAATAGATAATCAAATAGACTCCTATACGTGGCATTGTCGTCTTGGCCATGTAAACAAGAAACGCATGACCAAATTACACCGATGTGGAATTCTGGAATCATTTGAACCTGGTTCATTTGATACATGCGAATCATGCTTAAAAGGCAAGATGCCCAAATTACCCTTTTCCGAAAAAGATAAACCAGTGGGAGAATTGCTTGGTCTAAAACATACTGATGTATGTGGACCAATGTCAACTCTTGCACAAGGAGGCTATAGCTACTTCATTACCTTTATCGATGATCACTCACGATTCGGGTATTTGTTCTTAATGAAACACAAATCTGAAGCTTTTGAGAAATTCAAAGAGTTCAGAAGTGAAGTAGAGTACAGCTTGACAAAAGTATTAAGATACTTCGATCCGATCGGGATGGTGAATACTTAAGTCAAGAGTTTCAAGATTATCTTAGGGACAATGGGATATTGTCTCAATGGACTCCGCCATATACACCACAGCATAATGGTGTATCTGAGAGGCGTAACCAAACCTTGATGGACATGGTTAGATCTATGATGAATCATGCAACTCTTCCAAAATCCTTTTGGGGCTATGCGCTTAAGACAGCTGTTTACTTACTAAACAGAGTCTCGACCAAGGTAGTCTCTACTACTCCATATGAGACGTGGAATAGTAAAAAACCTCATTTATCTCACCTAAAGATATGAGGTTGTCCTGCTTATGTAAAGCGGACTGTATCAGACAAATTGGATGCTAAGTCTGATAAATGTCTATTTATTGGATACCCTAAGGAAACGAAGGGTTACCAATTCTATCATCCCTTGGAACAAAAGGTGTTTGTTTCAAGGCATACTGTATTTCTAGAAAAAGAATTTCTTTTACAAGAAAACAGTGGGAGTAACATTAAACTTGAGGAAGTTCAAGAAACTCCAATAGACATTACAGAGACACCTAGTCTAGACCCACAACCAGTAACTCATAATGATGAGCTATCAGTTGAACCTTGTGTGTACAAGAAGGTTAGTGGGAGTGCAGTCGTATTCCTAGTATTATATGTCGATGACATATTACTTATAGGAAACGATATATCAGTCTTACAGTCAGTTAAAATTTGGTTGTCCAAAACTTTCTCCATGAAAGACCTGGGAGAAACAACCTATATCCTTGGGATTAGAATCTATAGAGATAGATTAAAACGGTCGCTTGGTCTTTCGCAGTCTACATATATAGACCGAGTGCTAGAAAGGTTTAGCATGTCGGAATCCAAGAAAGGTTACCTTCTCATCTGGCATGGGATCAACCTTTCGAAGTCTATGTGTCCGCGCACAGAAGACGAGAGGATTTGCATGAATAAGATTCCTTATGCATCCGCGATAGGATCTATCATGTATGCTATGTTATGTACTAGGCCCGATGTATCGTATGCTCTGAGCGTCACAAGCAGATACCAGTCTGTTCCAGGAATGGATCATTGGGCGGCTGTCAAGACAGTCCTCAAGTACTTAAGAAACACTAAGGATGTGTTCCTAATATATGGAGAAGGTGATATGGTAATACGTGGGTATACAGATGCCAGTTTCCAGACAGATAAGGATGACTCCAAATCTCAGTCCGGATACGTATTTATTTTGAATGGAGGCGCAATAAGTTGGAAGAGTTCCAAGCAAGACACCGTAGCGGATTCTACCACGGAAGCGGAATATATTGCAGCTTCGGAAGCAGCAAAGGAAGCAGTCTGGATCAAAAAAGTTTATCTCAGAACTTGGTGTGGTTCCAACCATTGATGAAGCAATACCGGTTTATTGCGACAACAATGAAGCTATTGCATAAGCAAAGGAACCAAGGTCTCATCAGCGATCCAAACATGTGCTTCGCCGCTATCATCTGATCAGAGAGATTATAAGTAGGAATGATATACAAATTGAGAAAATTCCCACTGAAAGAAATTTAGCGGATCCTTTAACTAAGGTATTGCCTCAAAGTAAGTTTGAGGGTCATGTTAGAGCCTGTGGTATTGGGTATCGTAGCGATTGACATTAGGCCAAGTGGGAGTTTGTTAGTGATATGAGAGAAGTGTCCTAAGGCAATCGCCTTATAATTGTAATCATTTATTCTAATAAATGAATATTCACTATTTGAGTATACATGTTTATGTATTTGATTGAGATCTTAAACTCATTTACTGAATGTCCGCAATACAATTCACAGCATGAGAGAATTTGTGATGAATTCACAACTAGTGATTATCTCTACATATGCAATTGTGAAGTATTGAAATTGTCCCTAGTCGATGAATTGATAAATACAGACACTATCAATTCTGTTGAGACTAGCATGGGTTATTCTCTAATCAGCTAATTCTTACTGGCTGGTGACATTGGGATGTCCGGAGATAAACATGAATGCTAGTTAAGGGAACTAGTTTATTGAAGTGACTGGCTGTAAAACTTCATATGATAGTCTACATATAGATATGTCAGTGAAGTTCTTACTGCAGCTTAAGTGCGATGTTCCTTTGACTTGCGGTGTTCAAGTCATCTTGGTCATGGAGACTTATACTTTGACATCTTAAGCAAGCATCTCCAAGGAGGTGTGGACCCAGGATGATTGGGTATAAGCCGAAGTGCCCGAAGATGTTTGAACAACCTACAAAGGATTCACCACTCCTTGCGAGGAGATGTATACCCGAGGCCTATCGTCGGATTGTTACTCGAAGCCTCTGGCCAGAGCATGACATGTTCAGAGTATGAATCTCTTAAATACATGAGAGTAATTAGAATCCGTAGCACGAGAAAACGTTACTTGGGCTAGGTGTGACGTAGTCAGCCTAGTGGGGACTGACACACATAGACCATGTCCTGAACCAAGTGGGTATAAGATGGTGAAGGGAATGGGGCACGATTCATTATAGCTGCTGAAGGGTTTCAGAATTGTTTCTGAGGTCAACCGTTGATCTTTGGATTAATTGGGGATCATGATGTACTACTAGGTGCCACTCATGATCGTTCTATAATTAATTGATTAATTATAGACGACCAACATAAATCGAAAGCCTATTTACTCACACGCACTACGAGTAATCCGAGGAATTTAAAACGAGTTGAAAATTGGATTTTCCAATCAAGAGAGATTAAGTTTGGTTGAGCCAAACGATGAGTCGAATCTGAATTTTTCAGAGACGCATCGGAAGCGTAAAATAGCTAAGTCTTTTGAAGACTTAATAGAAGAATTAAATAAGTTTAATTCATTGGGGCATGACTTGGATGGGTCGGCCAAAGAGGGCCTCCATCCTCTTTGCTTGGCCGACCACAACAAAGGGAGAGAACCAAGTTTTTGGTTCAATTTATAAAATAAACCAAGTGTGGTTTGTTTTATAAAATAATGGATGATATAAATTTTTATATAATAAACCAAGGTTTGGTTTATTTTTCATGGAAATTAAAATGAACCATGGATTGGTTTATTTTATAAAATCAATCATGGATTGATTTACTATGATAAAGAAATTTATTCCATAGGAGAGAAGAAACTTGATTGATTTTTATCATGAATTAAAATATGATTTTAACCATGATATAAAATCAAACTTGGCATGATGGAATAAGTTATTCCATATTTGAGAGACTTGATGGTTGAGAGACCACTATATAAAGGACCCAAGGCAAGACTTGGAAAATAATAAAAGAGATGAAGGCATAGACTCTCTCCCTCTCTTTCTCTCCTTCTCTTCTCCCCTTCTTGCCGTGCGCCAACTAGCCTCTTCTTTTGCTTCGCCAGAATTTTGATTCCGGCCATCCTTTTGTGGTTAGTCTCCTGATTTCTCTTTTGGTTTTTCTTGTCGCGTTCTCGGAGAATCTAGTAGTTCTCGAGAACACGAAACTCGTGGCTTTGCGAAGTCATCACGAAGACACTCGGCGTGGACGCGAATAGAGGCGGAGCTTCCAAGGGACGCTTACGGTTGGATCTCGTCCCTTCCTTCGAGTTACGCGAGGTAATACGTAAATTAGTTTATGTTTCTGCAAAATTTTAAATATATGATCATGTCTACACAAGATAAAATTGCATGCTCAGATGTGTGGTTAAATAATTTGAGAAATTATTTATGCTAAACCTTCCGCTGCACGTAATTAATTTTTAAAATTACGAACCCGCCTCCATGTTAACATGCACCCGGTCCCAACAGGGAGTCCATATCACTCTGCGACAGGATCAGTGTCATTTCTGTTAGAGCAATCTAGGTATCTTAGATTTTGATGATTGGGCAGAGGTTTAAGTTAGGATTATTGTTATATTTGATATGCATTATGAGCATGTAAGATATAAGTACAACAAAGGAGAAAAGTCCAAGTGACATCTTGGCAATGGAAGACCCAACAATAAGGTCCGAGGCTGAAGGAAGTTTCAGAAGTCAAGGCGTGAAGGATGTGTTGAGGACCAGTAGAGCTAGAGGGGGGGGCGGGGTGAATAGCTCGCTTCAATTAGTTTTTCTTCATTACAGCAAAAACTAGAATCCAAACACCTCCAAATCCAATGCTAACACTTTGGTTTACTTGGTCTCCACCTCCTTGAGGTGACTAATCCAAGGGTCCACACCAACAATCACAGCTTTCACTATGAAACCTCCTTCTCAGAACAACACCGAAGGTGGAGAAACCCTTTTACAACACCCTTGAAGGCTTTCACAAAATAACAACACAAAGGAGAAGAAGAAAAAGAAATATTACACACTAGGCTTGATTCTCCTTCCTTTGGTTGCTTGAAAATGGTGTTGAAAACTTGAGCTTGAGCAGAGAACTTAGAGCACCAAAAACTTCGCTGAGTTGCAATAGAACAGTAGTCGTGCTTTGTGCTTTGTTGCCAGCTTATAACGGTCTTCTCTGATAGATCGACTGTCGTGCTAGAGGGGGGGTGAATAGCACTTTTTCGTTGACTCTCTACAAGGTTGTTAGCGCAGCGGAAACAATAATATGCAAAAGAATATAAGAACAATGCTAACAACAATACTTTACTTGGTATCCACCCCGGACGGGTGACTAATCCAATAATCCGTCGGTGGATCAATCCCCGGATAACCTCCGGCTAGCTCTGTCGCTCCTTCTAGGTGGAGAAACCTCACCACAACACCTTTTTAAAACCTGAGCACAAAGACTACTATCTTGTCTTTAACCAAGACAAGATTCGTCAAGAAAGATAGTAGAAAGAGTCCTGGGTCAATTGTCAGGCATGGTCAGTCGATGCCCCTAGGGCAGTCGACTGGTCCCACTCAGATTCGACCGTTGTCGTACAATGTTCGAATTTGCCAGCTTGTTCCAGTCAACACCAGTCGATGCCCTGGACAGTCGACTGGTACACACCTAGCCTAGGGTTACACTCCCGGATGTCAGTCACGCTTTCGACTCGAACGGCCCAGATTTAATCGTAATCTTGATAATCTGATCCGGGTCACTTCCACTCGAGTTTGACCCAATATGCCCTAGATCCTTGAACCTTGATGCCTACAAAAATAATCAAGAATTTAGTGCCAAAATAATCCAATTTTGCAAATTTCAATTAAGTCCAAAATAAAGGTAAGTTCTAAAACCTAGGGCAATTTCACAATTAAGCAATAAAAAATAGGTCAAACATGGATTTTAGCAGCTCAAATAATCAATAATATAGTATTTATCAACTCCCCCACACTTGAGCTTGAGCGTCTCGCGAAAATAGTAAATATGTATCCCCTAAATTTACTTAAGCATAATTAGAAGCAAATGAAAAGAAATTACCTAAGGTTGTCAATTCTCATAAATCTAAGCTTTATGGATTAGTATCTTGTCCTTAAATCAACAACTTGGCCTTTTCATCTATCATGAGTCATTGAGATGAATCTAACTCATAGCCTTTCAAGGAAAATTTTGGTGGCTCTCTCCTTAAGTTCTAACTCGATGATGGAAGTGGAGCTCACTCAAACACACATGCTTCTTGCACTACCATAAGCTTGCTTATTGTCTAATCTTAACCATTAATCATGATTAGGATTCACATCTATAAAAACAAATGAAAAGCATAGAAAATGGTGAGAAATGGAATAAAAACAAGAAAATGGAAAAATTTGATGGAGTGGGAGACTTGGTTGCTCAAAAATATTTCCAATGTGCTTTGCCCCATCTTGACAGTCCTCTAATAATATCAAAAGTATGGGTGAGTGAAACTTGAATAAATTCCTTTGGTTTGGATGAAAAACCCTTTCTTGGTTTCAATGTGCCAACTCTTCCTTTTGTGTGCCATTTTTGTTTCTTTCTTCTCTTTTCTGATTTTTCTCTTCTTCTTTTATCCTCTAGCAAGGTCAGATTTGTAGTGGAGCAAAGCTTTTAATTCGGATCAGAGAACTTCAATGATTTTCAATGCCAACTCAATTGTGTCCACTTGGTTTCTTTTCATTTTTTCCAAACTGCTTTCTCTTTTTTTTTTCTTTTTCTTTTCTCTGCTCTGAATTGAAATTCAATCTTGTTCTGATCAGTTGGGATGCACTCCACACTTGTTGCTACATTCCTATACCTACTTCTGTGATCCATATCCTTAAAAACTCAATCTCAGATTTGAGTTGGCACAAACTTCCTCTCTAGCATCTACTGATTTTTTTCTTTTCATTTCTTCCTCTGTTTTTGGCACTAATTTGCTCTGCAATGATCTCAGATTTGCTTGGTTTCAGATTTACCTGATCTCAGCATCCCTTGCATCTCAATTCAGTTTCGGTACAGCTGCAAATTCATATTGTCTCTGCTGAATTTTCCGGATTTTTTCTTCTCTGCTGCAATTTCCAGATTTTTTTTCTTTTTCTGTATTTTCCTTCTCTGATTTCAGCAGCTACTCGGCAGTAACCTTGCATTAGTTTCAGCTCAGATTTTAGCTTCTTTTCAACTTTTGTACAGCTACAATTCAGCTTCTCTCAACACCCCTTCTAAATGGCACAGATTTTTCCATTGCTTCATATTTTCCTGCATTTGTTTCATTTCTGCCCAGCTCAGATTTTGTTCAGCTCTTTTGAAATCTGTACAGCTACATTTAAGTTTCTTTGCAGCTTCGGTACAACTACAAGTGGAATTCAATTCAGCTTGTATTCAAACTTCTCAGCCTTCAATTCAGACTTAAACAAAGGGCTGTTAACAATTCTTGGTCCACATCATTTTATTCAATCAAACTTTTGCTCAGCTCCCAAGTCTTTATCAGAATCAGCTCCCATCCACTCTAATTCAAATAGCAGTGGAGAATTCAAACAATTCAATCAAAGGAGTTGCTTCACAAATTCTTCTTCTTCAAACTATTTTCTACTTTTTTTTCTTTTTCTGCTCTCAGATTCCAGCTCATGGCATCAACTTCAGAATTAAGAACCTGTTTTCTTCAAGCACTTGCATCAAGTAGTACTTGCTTCAAATAATAGTGGAAACCTCAAGTGTTCCACTCGGAATTATTTTCTGCTCATACATCTAATTCAGCCAAGCCTTTGCCTTTCCTTTTCTATCCTTTTCAGCAGCGTTCTAGTATCCATTAGTTCCTCTTATATCCGAAATTGAATGTGCACCTTCAACTTCAGATACAATGTATACTTAAATTCTTGATTTTCCAGTTGTAGTACTCGGCAGCTATAAATGGAATACAGTCAAATTTTTGGGCAGTTCCGGAATTCAGCTCAGATTTCAGACTATACAGCTGTGTTTCAGATCATTCCCAGCTGCAATTCAGATTCTAACTAAGTGGCCGATCAGCTGAATTCAACTTAGCACATGTTCTTGCTTGGATCTTTTTTTATTTAACTGAATTTTTCAGCTCCACGATAGCAATTTCAGATTCAAGTTGACCACTTTCTGCACATTTGAACTTGGCACAGATTTCTTCCTTTGTTTTTCATCAAATTCCAAACTGCTATTGCGTGCCATTTTGTACTTTGTCACAGCCCTTTTTTTTCTTCCTTGTAAACATCTGATCTCTTTACAGAATTCATCTTCAATCCTTTAAGATTATTCAACAGCAACTATCCTTGCAATCCAGCTTAGATTTTTAGCTGCAGAATTCCCTGCATTTCCCTGCTTCAAAAAAACTTCAATTCAGCCTCCAATCCTACTGATTTCTCAGCTTAAATATCAACTTCGGCTTGTATCATTCATCAGCTCTAAGATTCTGTACTTGTCAGATTCTATGATCAGCCCTGAATTTCTGAACCTGCTGCAATTCTCCTGCTTCTGCTCAAATTTGATTCAGCTCCAATGAATCTGTTTCCAAGTTGATACAATGCATTTCAGATTTTTGGCAGTCTCAGATTTTCTTCTTTTTGTTTTTTTTTCTTTTTTTCTTCAGTTTTGAAATGGCACAAATTTCCTTAGAACGGCTTCACAGAAATTCAGTTTAGAACACCTCATTTCTTCCACTAATTTCAACTTGGCACCGAATTCTGCATTGATCTCAGATTAACAAAGCTTATAAATGCTTCCATTGGTCTCCTCTTTGACTTTTCTCAATTCTTTGCAACTCCACTTGGCAGCAATTTCTTTTCATTTTTTTTTCTTTCTTTTAAGTCCACAGAAATCTCCTTTCAACCGGATTCAATGAGGGTTGCAATGAGAGAAACACTTCTCTTCCAATTCATGATTGAATTTCCACTTGTTCTTGGTACCAAGCTCCACTCAATTGGGCAAAATTTTTTTTTTTCATGAAGTGCATCCTTGATAAAAACTTTTCCAAAACACTAATCACTCCGCCACACTTAAATCTTTGTCCGTCTCAGGCAAAATAGCATTAAGAAAACATCCCAAGCAAACAAATCCATAGAAAAATTAGGGTTAAGATTAGCAATAAGGAAAGACAACTAGAATAGAATAGGCAAATAGATGTGGAAAGGTAAATAAAATGATTAGTCCCTATAGATGTGATCCAACCATTGAAATATGATTTTGAAAGAACCTAAGCAAGTTCTAGAATACAATAACATATGTGTGTCACAAAATAAGGCTAATCTCACTAGGTAAAAATAATCCATCTCAAATCCTCAATTAAGAATCTAAAGCGAAATCGTACTCAAGCATCCAAGATTTCATCCATGAATTCAAATCCTAAGTTTTGACAACCAAATTTAATTTATTTTCTAAAAGAATCTAAAATGCTATGGAGAAAACATAAGGGATACATTTATTCCTAATCATGCAAGAAGAAGTGCGAAAACACAAAACATAGTATTTACAATGATTTTATTCATGTCATGTTACTCTACTCACTTATTTATTAACAAGAACTCATTTTAAGAGTGAAAACATGCAATAAAGGAAAAGGCAACAAAGATCAAACTCCCTTTTATTTCTGGCGGTCGGAGTCTGTCAAGAAATAGCCTCCACCGTGGTAGTGGAGGAGTCTGGGTGTGCGAAAGAGCTTCTTCCATTTCTTCAACTTTACAGTGCATCGCTCCCCCACACTTGGACTTTATAGCAACCTGTTCAGGTGGACGAAGATTATTTAAATACAAGACCCATTCAAGAGGTAGAGTGTTTTGGATTAAAGTAAAATCTACTCCCTCTTTATTCTTTTTGGGACTCATTTCAGGAGGTTTCAGTCTGTTCAAATGAAGCTCCCACTCCAGCAGTCTTCTGGACTCTGCAAAACAATGTAATACCCCTCTCAAGCGTGCAGGGTACGAAGAAAATAAAATAATATCAGTCTTTGCATAAAATTTATCCAACAATGCATCACATTTAATAAAATCAAGTTTAGGCATCTCAAAGAATTTTTTACAATGAATATCTACCCAAGATGCATCAAGACACTTATCATAATCAATGAAATCTATTTTGGATGTTCCAATGAAATTTCCCCAATTATTCCCCACACATGACAAATCAAGAAATGTATCGCAGCTAATAAAATCAACTTTTGGTGCCCCTCTTGATGTATCCAAAAAAAAATAAAAGAAATACTTACCTGATCGCGCTGAAAAATACCTGGAGGTTCCACAATGATAGATGTGTCCATAGCTTCCTCCTGGTCCAGTATAGGGTCCATATCAGGTTCAAGTTCTAGCAAGCACTCTACTGGTACAAGTGATCCTTGGGTTCTTGCTTCCACCAGGCAAGTCCCTACACTTTCTGGTTCATACTCTGAATCTTGTGGTGGTCCCTGGGGCTTAGTGCAATCCCCTACACTTTCTTCAATACATGTGTCCTCAATTATTCCTGCAACAACCAAATTAGAAAAATCAGGACCTTCAATAATACTATAATCACAAAATAAAAGATGAGAATGGTCCTGTGAGGTAGGAATGGGTGATTCTTGGGCTTAGTGCAATCCCCTACACTTTCAATCTCAACAGAAATAGGTGATCCTTGGGGCTCTGTGCAATCCCCTACACCTAGAATAATCTCTCCAGCTGTAAAACATCTGAAATGTTTCTGAAAATTCCTCAGTCTCAGCAGTAAGTACTCTCTCACCTCCTCTGAATGAATAACTTCTCCAGAAAAATCCTCTAGAAATCCCTCAGCCTCTAACTCTGTCTGCTCCAGCTTCTCAATAATATCCATGCTCCTGATGGAGTGATCCTCTCTCGGATGCTTCATAGCATCGAAAAGGCTAAACTGAATAACCGTATCTCCAATCTCCATGGAAAGTGTACCGGCATATACATCAATCTTTTTCTGGCCGTCTTCAGAAACGGTCTGCCTAGAATCATGGAGAACGGTGCGCAGATATCTCCCTCCATATCCAAAATATAGAAATCAGCAGGAAATATCAGCTCCTTTATCTTCACCAAAACATCATCAATCATACCTGCTGGGCGTGTCTGGCTCCTGTCTGCTAGCTGTATCACCACGCCAGTGGGCTGTAAAGGGCCTATGCCGAGCATCTAAAAGACTGACCTGGGCATCACATTTATAGAAGCTCCTAAGTCTAACATAGCATCGTGAAATATGGTGCTCCCAATCTCACAAGAAACAGTAAAACATCCCAGGTCTTCACATTTCTGAGGTAGGGCATGGATAAGCGAAGAAACATTTTTCCCAATGCTGACCAATTCATTTTCCTTAAGCTTCCTTTTGTTAACACAAAGATCCTTCAAAAACTTAGCATACTTTGGAATTCTTTTGATCATGGTCAACAAAGGTATATTGATCTCCACTTTGCTGAAAAGCTCCACTAGTTCATTAAATTCCTTGGCTTTCTCTTCCTCAC
>JAGFNQ010002925.1:0-29136 GCA_024364735.1 Boesenbergia rotunda | reverse complement strand
TGACTAGCAGCCCTTCGCTAGTTGCCTAGTAGTCCTTCACTAGGTCTTTGTCTCCTGGCATTCCTTTGCCAGTTGCCTAGCAGTCCTTCGCTAGGGCTTTTCCTGCACACTTGAGTAACATGTTAGAAAAACAAATAAGACTTAACTTTTGAACCTTTGCCATTTACAAACATAGGTTTGACTTGGGTGCTGTCTGCACCAACAATCTCCCCCTTTTGATTTATGGCAACCCGATTCAAAAAGTTAAGTTAATCATAGCAGATTTAGTTCCCTCCCCCTGGAAGGAATTGTTAGTGATATGAGAGAAGTGTCCTAAGGCAATCGCCTTATGATTGTAAACATTTATTTTAATAAATGAAATTCACTATTGAGTATACATGTTTATGTATTTGATTGGGATCTTAAACTCATCTACTGAATGTCCGCAATACAATCACAGCATAAGAGAATTTGTGATGGGATCACAACTAGTGATTATCTCTAAATGTGCAATTGTGAAGTATTGAAAATATCCCTAGTCGATGAATTGATAAAAACGGACACTATCAATTCTGTTGAGACTAGCATGGGTTATTCTCTAATCAGCTGATTCTCACTGGCTGGTGACATTGGATGTCCGGAGATAAACATGGATGCTAGTTAAGGGAACTAGTTCATTGGAGTGACTAGCTGTAAAACTTCATATGGTAATCTAATATAGATATGTCAATGAAGTTCTTACTGCAGCTTAAGTGCGATGTTCCTTTGACTTGCGGTGTTCAAGTCATCTTGGTCATGGAGACTTATACTTTAACATCTTAAGCAAGCATCTCCAGGAGGTGTGGACCCAGGATGATTGGGTATAAGCCGAAGTGCCCGAAGATGTTTGAACAGCCTACAAAGGATTCACCACTCCTTGCGAGGAGATGTATACCCAGGCCTATCGTCGGATTGTTACTCAAAGCCTCTGGCCAGAGCATATCATGTTTAGAGTGCGAGTCTCTTAAATACATGAGAGTAATTAGAAATCCAAGGACGAGAAAGACACTACTTGGGCTAGGTGTGACGTAGTCAGCCTAGTGGGGACTGACACAAATAGACCGTGTCCTGAACCAAGTGGGTATAAGATGGTGAAGGGAATGGGGCACGATTCATTAGAGCTGCTGAAGGGTTTCGGAATTCTTCTGAGGTAAACGTTGATCTTTGATTAATTGGGGATCATGATGTACTACTAGGTGCCACTCATGATCGTTCTATAATAATGGTTAATTATAGACGGCCAACATAAATCGAAAGCCTATTTAGTCACACGCACTACGAGTAATCCGAGGGATTTAAAACGAGTTGAAAATTGGATTTTCCGATCAAGAGAAATAAGTCGAATCTGAGTTAATCAGAGGCGCATGGAAGCTAAAATGGCTAAGTCTTTTGAAGGCTTTTGGGCGAATTAAATGAGTTTAATTCGCGATTGGTGGGCTTGGAATTGGCCGGCCAAAGAGGGTGCCACCCTCTTTGGTTGGCCGGCCACATTAAAGGAGAAAACCATTTATTTGGTTTAATTAATAAAATAGATCAGCCGATTTATTTTATAAATTATGGATAAATAAATTTGTATAAAGAATTTATATAAATAAATTTATAGAATTTATTCTTTTATGGAAGTTAAAATAATCCATGAATTGGTTTATTTTAATTTTATAAAATCAATTATGAATTGATTTTTCATAATAAGAAAGTTTATAAATTTCTTATAAAATTTATTCCATATAAAAGGAGAGAAGGATTTGTTTTATTATAAATTAGTTATAATAAAAACTTGGCTTAAACGGAATAATTAATAAGAGAATTTATAGGATAAATTTCTTATGTAAAATTCCGTTAAAGAGGAGACTTAGCAAGGAGAAGCAACTATATAAGGAACCAAAGGCAAGCCTTTAATTCCAATGATAATTGAGTATCAAGAGATTATTCTCTCCCTCTCTCTCTTATTCTCTTTCTCTCCTTCTCCTTCCCAAGCTAGGCCGGCGCCCCTTGTCCAAGCTAGGTCGGCGCCCCTTGTCCAAGCTAGGGCCGGCGCCCTCATCCTTCCCTTGAGGTTGCCGTGAGCTACAAACACCAAGGAGAAGCCAACCAAGAAGAAGAAGAAGCGGATCACATCTCCTTCCTTCTCGGAATTTAGATTCCGTTACTTTGGTGATTAGTTTCCTATCTTTCTCTTGTTCTTCTAGTTGTGCCTTTAGAGAATCTAGTAGTTCTCGTCGGCACAAAACTCGTGACTTTGCGAAGTCATCCCGAAGAGAACTCGGCGTGGACGCGAATAGAGGCGGAGCTTCCAAGGGACGCTACGGTTGGATCTCGTCCCTTACTTCGAGTTACGAGAGGTATAATGTAAATTAGTTTACTTTTCCGCAAAGTTTTAATTTATGATCATGTCCACACATCATAAATTGCATGCTAGATACGAGGTTAAAATAATTTAGGAATTATTTTATGCTAATTCTTCCGCTGCATGTAAAATTTAAAATTTTACGAACCCGTATCCCTGTCACATGCACCCGGTCCCAACAGAATCTCCCCCTTGATTTTCAAAAATTCTTGGGTTTCTAGTTTTGTAAAAAATACTTTAGAGTCAAATTTTTCAATCATGATTTTGGTTGTGCACTTTGGAAAATTTGTACTTGTAAAAAGTTTAAAGATTTTGAAAACTTTGAAGCCTCAAGTTTTAAAGTGCTCAATCAGTTTTGAAAACTCTAAGTTTAAAGTACATGAAAACTTTAAGTTTAAGGTACTTAGTAGGATTTCAAACACTTAGAACTTTCTTGAAAAACTTGAGTACTTAAAAAAACTTGAGTTCTAAAGTACTTAGAAGGTTTTCAAAGCTTTAGAAGTTTAGAAAAATTTTGAAAGCTTGAAGTTAGAAAAATTTTGAAAGCTTAGAAGTTAGAAAAATTTTAAAGCTTAAAAATTTTGAAAGCTTAAAAAATTTTGAAAGCTTAAAAACTTTTTGAATAAAGGATTCCTTTCCTATCTCTCCCCTTTGCCATATATCAAAAATAAAAAATATAGCAAACATACAGATTGCATAATAGAGAAAAAGTAAACTGCATAATTTGCTTGTACTGAACCAATTCAAGATATGACCTCAATCAAATCAGTGTTAATTTTTCGTTTAGGGTCCTGTCTAACCCAATTAGCTACTTACTGACTGTTATAAACAGTAGTTTTCGCTAGGGTTAGTCAAGTTAAGTGTTCTGTTCAAGTTATATTTTCTAAACTTGACACTTAACTTGATTACTGTATAAGTTATATTTAGAGCCCCAATTACTGCAGATGCACTGACTTAAAGCATCTTGAATTAAGGCAAAGACCTAAGCATCTCAACCCATTCTAGGTTATCAATCAAAAGTACCCTAAGGTGCTTGTGAGATGCTGGCTTCTAAGTCTATAGGTGCATGCATTTCTAGGGTTAGGGCCTAGGCTAAGTCCATTTACGAAAAAGCCCTAGTTTTGAAAGGGGTAGTTTTGAAAATAAAACTAAGTAAAAAAATTTATTTTAAAAGGCTTTTTCAAAACTGAATAAAGGCTGATTTTGAAAACCATTTAAAAGGTAAAAAACTGATTTTAGGTAAGAGAACCACTAGTTGACTAAGCCTATTCTACTAATCACAGCCAAGATTAGATACTCAAGTTAAATAAGTAGTCAAACAGAGTAGGTTAACTAGTCAAACAGAGGTACAGTAGCGTCAAACATAAGTCATGTTTTGGTTACTTAGTACAATGCAGAAATAGTCTAACTATGAAGAAGGGCTAGGGTGGTCAGATGAGCCAGGCTGCCATGAATCGAATCGTGCCATCATCTCAATGTATCGTGCATCAGCCACTTCTCGATCGACTCTACGAGCGTCCATCTGCTCGATGTGATAGGCCTCGACCTCCTCTCGGAGACTGTGGATCTCCGTCTGTATCTGTGTGAGGCGCTGGTCGAGGGTCGGTGGTGGAGGCACGTCTATGTGTGCTCGAGCTGCTGCTGCCAGATCCTCGACGTCGACCTCAACCTCCTCGTCTGAGTCGATCTGGGGAGCTGCTCTCTGACGTCTCCAGGACAAGACCCCGGTACCGGACACCTCTATACCGGCTAGGGAGAAGTTTCTATAGCCTATCTCATCGTAATCAGTCAAATCGGCCATCTCCCCCTCTGTGATGTTTTGACCGTGGTGATGTAAGATGGACGTGATGATATGGCAGTAGGGTGTGCGTACTCGCCCTTGCGTGGTAATACTGGAAGCGTGTAGGATAGCATGAAACATATGAAGTCCTATGTCGATGTCTAGCTGATGGATCAAGGCATATAGGAGGAAGGTGTGAAATGGTCGCATAGTAGCGACGTCTCTAGTAGATAATGGCAGAATACATCGGACTACTACTCTATATAGAGCGTAGTCCTGGACCTGTAGGTCGACAGACTGAAATCGTCTGGCCAGGGGTTGCCTAAAGAAGTAGGAGTGTAACGTATCTAAGGTAATGTGAGAATAGGGAGCATCAAAGGGAGGCTCCCTAGGAGGGTAACAACAGAAGGTGGACTGCGAGAGTCGTAGTCCTAGAAATCGGTTGAGTAGTGTAGGTGTGATTGTCAAGGGAATTCCTTGGACAGTGGTGACGAACATGAGACTATCCTGTCTAATTATGTTGTTGTAAAATTCTACACATAAGGACGTGTTGATTGGATGGGTGCAGAATACGAGATTGTCAAGTTGGTAAAAGTTTATAACGTTCATTGCTAAGGGACAGGATTGGGTGAAAAATTGTCTATTCAAGTAGCTCGTCTTGATAGGTTTATAGGTTGTACGAGCGAACTTATTACATAGTTCTAAATTCGGAAACCTAGGATCAGGACTAGGTTGGGTACTGGGTTCTGCCTGGTTTGGTCGGCGTCTTCTAAGAGAAGGAATATGCATTTAAAGAAAGTATGAAGGAATTGCATTTAAAGAGATTTAACTTAATTAAAAAATTATACCGGGCTGCTCGGGGAGGCATTGTTGAAGATGAGAGATCGAGAGGGTTGCTAGATCTCTTAGAGGGTAGAGAGTTGAAGAGAAGTAGAAGTTTGAGTGTGAGGAGAAGAAGGGGGTATGGAGCCCCTTTTATAGGGCAGTTTCGGGCGCCCTGTAGTGTGAGGGCGCCCTAGATGGCCTGGGCGCCCCGCCTGGCAAGGGCGCCCTGGCCAGGGCTGTGGCTGCCTTTTGGCAACTTTCTGCCGTTGAAGGATTATACGAGGGCGCCTGGGAGCACCCGGGCGCCCTGGTCAGCATGTAGTGGCAGAAAGCTGCTTTTGACCAGCCTCGGGGCGCCCGCAAGGGTTTGGGCACCCTGAACGACTGTTTTTAACCCTAAAAGACTGTGTTTGACCAGATTTGACTTGATTTGACTATTTTTAACCATGGTTTGACCAGATTCGACTGTTTTTAACCATGGTTTGCCTAGAGTTAAGTCAGTGCCGTTCTAAACTGAATGAAAACAAAAGTGTAGTTATTAATTGAATTTTCATTAAGTTTGCTGTCTCACCAAATCTAGGGTTATCAATCACGTTAGCCTTACATGTTTTGTGAGACAGGTTTTGATAAAAGAATTTTCGAAAAACATGATTTGTTTTGAAAAACTTAATTCATTTTGTAAACAAATAAATTTATTTTGAAAAGACACTTTAAATCTACAAATAACTGAAAATTTGTGTTAGATTTGAATTTGACAAAGAATAATTTGAATTTGAATTTCAAAAATTAGCTTCTAGGTCTTGGCGAGGCACTAGGTCTTCTTTGGTCGTAGCCTTATTGGATCATCAACCCTTTCCTTGACAAAGCCTTTTAATGAAATTTCATTTTCAAAATTAATCTTTGAAAAATTTTGGTCTAACTAGTTTGGGTCTTGGATCGGTAGCTTCGGCTAGTTTCACCAGTCTAAAGAGACCAAGTAGACTTGACCTTATTAGAATTGGTTTCCCTAACGTACTATCATCTCACCTCCACCCAATACTATGTTGACAAGTTTCAGTTAAGTTTGTTCAGTCCTTATACTAATCATTCCTAAGTCTAAGCATGGTAATTTGCAGGAATTTAAATAAACACTCAAGCAAGCAAATTTCAATCAAGAATTGAATTCTATCTAATAATAAATATTGTTTTCAATTTGGCTCCCCCTGGACTATAGCCACGATAATAGTTTGGCAAGATGTGAATCTTGTCCTTGGGGATCCAATATTGATTTGATCCAGTTTGTTGGTTCAGGCATAGTTTTGGTACCCATGCCTGAACTTTTGGTCTGGACTGGTTCAGTACAGCAAAATAGGATCTTTGTCTAGATTTGGTTCTATATCCAAGTCCGGATCGATTTAGAACTGACTTCTGTTTTCCAAGAATCATGTCAAGATTCTTGGAACCAGAGGTGAATCGTTCTAAGGCTGATCTAAGATCCTTAACCTGAGATTTCAGGGAGGAGTTCTCTTTCTCAAGTTTTTCAACTTGAGTAGGAGTTCCTTCTTGAACCTTCTCGGTTAAGGGTTTAGAATCAGCTCCCTCTTTCAGGAGTTTTACTTCCTGTCGGAGGGATTCGATTTGGAGTTTGGCTTTCGCCAAATCTCGAGAAAGATACGAAATAAGTTCATTTAACTGACTTCTACTGAAACCACTTACCTTGATTTCGCCGTCTTCTGAAAAGGTTAGTCTGCCGTCGTTCTGTTCTGATTCTGACTCGGTCTTGACTTCTTCTGAGGCGGTCAGGGCTAGTAGGTTTGACTGGGGTGCTTCTTCTTCTTCTGAGGAAGATTTGTCCCAGGTTGCTTGGAGGGCTTTCTTTCTTCTTGTCTTCTTGGTCTCCTTTAGGTTCGGACACTCCGTCTTGTAGTGGCCCTTCTTCTTGCACTCGTAGCAGGTCACGTTGGGCTTGTTTTTGTCACTTGCGAGTTCAGCTGGTTCGTCCTTTCTTCGGCTTGTTTTCTGTCTGTTGGTTTGGTTCTTCAATTTTTTATAGTAGCTTCGGGCCAGTCGGACCAGCTCAGGTCGATCTCCTTCTTCGTCTTCTGAGTCTGAGTCTGAGTTAGACTCCGATTCAGGTTGAGGCTTCTTCTTTGTTGTTCTTCCAGTTTTTCCTGCAACAAAGACAATACTTTTCTCGGCCATATTGATGTTAGTCTGTTCGTGTAATTCTAGTTCAGAAAAAAGTTCATCTAACTTTATTTTTGAAAGATCCCTTGAAACTTTGTATGCATCTACCATAGATGCCCACAAAGTGTTTCTTGGGAAAGCATTTAGTGCGTATCTTATTAAGTCACGGTTTTCGACCTTGTGACCAATAGTATGTAGACCGTTCATAAGTTCTTGGATTCGGGCGTGAAGCTGCGCTGCCGTCTCGCTGTCGGTCATTTTGATGGTATACAGCTTGTTTAGGAGCAGATCTCTCTTGCTGATCCTAGTGTCTGATGTTCCTTCATGCAGTTCGATCAATTTTGCCCACAGCTCCTTGGCACTGTTGAAAGGGCCCACCCGGTTCAGTTCCTCTTTTGTTAAACTGCATTGTAGGGTCTGAGTTGCCTTTGTATCGGCTTCTATTTTGCGCTTCAGAACAGTGTCCCATTCAGAGTAGGTCTAAGGTACTCCTTCAGCGTTCTTTAGGATCTCCAGTCAGGACTGGATGATGATCCACATGTCCACCTGAGTTTTCAGGTGGACCTCCATTCGACTTTTCCAGTAAGAAAAGTCTTCTCCACTGAAAAGTGGAGGTCTGGCTGTGCTGAATCCTTCTTGCATGGCCATTAGGAATTTTTATCTGAAAAAGAAGAAAAAAAACTTTGTTCCAAGACTTGGTCTTGGATTAGTAGTGTGGGATAAAAGAAAAATATTTGTCGAGTGGTATTGAACCAACCTCGATCAACGAAAAGAAAATTCGAAGAAATTCAAACAAAAAAATGTTAGAAGAATTTCGAACGAAGAAAATATTAGAAGAAATTCGAACGAAGAAAAAAAATAACAAAAAAATCCGAAAAATTTTCAAATTGGTGGTTGCACCAAGTTTGAACTTCCCCGCTCTGATACCACTTGTTGGATCGAGAGAAACGATAGAGGGGGGTGAATATCGTTAAAAATTTTCGGAAGAGAGTTAGAGCAAGTACGTAGCGGAAAACAAAAACGCAAACACAGATGATTTTACTTGGTTCGGAGCCTGGGTTGACTCCTACTCCAAGGCCCACGGTCGTTGACCGTTTACTGAGGGCAATTCTATAATCGCGCAAAGATTCTTACAAAAGTTTACAATTGTAGTACAGTAATAGTATAACAGAAATGAAAAATCAGTTCTTCGTTACCGACGTCCGATATCGGATGTTTCTCGGAGCAGAGAGACGTCGTCGGCGCTTTCGTGTCGAGTTGGAAGGCTTCTGGGGTGAAACGCAGGAGCAGAAGAACGTAACAGCGTTGGAAGAAGTTGTGTTCAGGCTTGAGGGGTTGAGGGCCTTTTATAGGGTTCTGAGGGCGCCTTGGAGCACGGGGGTGCCCTCCACGTGGCCTGTGATCCGCTCACTTCGCGGTCAGCGAGTTATCCCTTCAAAATCGGGATAAGTCCTTGACGGGGGTGCCCTGGAAGCTGAGGGCGCCCTGGCTGACCTTTTCAGCGGGAGTATCGGCTGGATGAGGCTTATCCTCATCGCTGTCTTCAGGCGCGGGGCGCCCTGGTGGCTGGGGGCGCCCTGGGCACTGAGGGCGCCCTGACTGCTGGGGGCGCCCTGGCTGTTGGGGGCGCCCCGGCCAGTATTCAGCCGAAGCTCCTTTTTGCTTCATTTGTTTCATGTTCACCTTGGGGCCGCCCTGGACACTCAGGGTGCCCTACTCAGCTGCTGCCTCACTCCTTTGAGGCTCTCTGAGCTGCAGACACTCGTTCCTTTGGTCCTGCATCCAGGGTTAGTCCGAAAACAACATAAAGCAGTAAGTTGTTAGTTTTATATGGCCTTAGCTATCTTGGTTCTGACTTTGGGTTTCCAAAATGGAGCTCTAGGTCGAACCGACGCCTACTGTTCCCTCAACGGAGAACGCGTCCTCACCTACTCCTCTCAGGAGAGTTTATCTGTCGCCAACCGGCTCCTCTGGTTGGACTTTTGCCCAGCAGTCCTTCGCCGGGACTTCAGTACCAGGCTGTCCTTTGCCTGGTGCCTAGCATTCCTTCGCTAGGTCTTGTTGACTAGCAGCCCTTCGCTAGTTGCCTAGTAGTCCTTCACTAGGTCTTTGTGACTAGCAGCCCTTCGCTAGTTGCACTAGGTCTTTGTGACTAGCAGCCCTTCGCTAGTTGCCTAGTAGTCCTTCACTAGGTCTTTGTGACTAGCAGCCCTTCGCTAGTTGCCTAGTAGTCCATCACTAAGTCTTTGTCTCCTGGCATTCCTTTGCCAGTTGCCTAGCAGTCCTTCGCTAGGGCTTTTCCTGCACACTTGAGTAACATGTTAGAAAAACAAATAAGACTTAACTTTTGAACCCTTTGCCATTTATCAAAACATAGGTTTGACTTGGATGTTGTTTGCACCAACATAGACCTCTTCTCTAATTAAACCATTTAGAAAGGCCGATTTGACATCCATTTGATAAAACTTGAAGCCTCAATGTGCTGCAAATGCAAGCATCAATCGGATGGACTCTAATCGTGCCACGGGAGCATAAGTCTCATCATAATCAAGGCCTTCAACTTGACTATAGCCCTTGGCTACTAAGCGTGTCTTGTTTCTAATGATTTCTCCCTTATGATTTAATTTATTCTTGAAGACCCATTTGGTTCCAATGATGGTGGTCTTCTTAGGTCTAGGGACTAAGTCCCAAACTTGACTTCTTTCGAATTGACCTAGTTTATCTTGCATTGCAATGATCCAATCGGGATCATTTAATACTTCATCAATTTTTCTAGGTTCAATTTCAGAAATTAAGGCAACTTCATTAGCCTCATTCCTAAAGAATGATCTAGTTCTAACCCCATGATGGATGTCTCCAACAATTTGGTCTTGGGGATGACTAGAAGCTAATCTAGTTTGCCTAGGTGTTGGTGGTGCTTCTTGAATGGGTTCACTAGACACAAGCTCAGCCTCAGGATCCGGCTGATCTATGGGTTGTCTAGGCTCACCATCATCAGATTCATCACCATCAACAACATTTGTAGTTTCATTCAAACTTAGTCTCCTATGTTCGAGTTGAACCTCATCTTCTGATTGACCATTGACTTTTGGAATTTCTTCAAAGACAACATCAGAAGATTCTTCAACTAATCTAGACTTCTTATTGTAGACTCGATAGGCTTTGCTAACTAGAGAATACCCGACTAGTATCCCTTCATCAGCCTTTGCCGTGAACTTTCCAAGGTGATCCTTGGTGTTTAGGATAAACACCTTACAACCAAACACCCTAAGGTGTTTAACCGTAGGTGGTTTCCCAAACCAAAGTTCATGGGGAGTCTTTCCTAAAAACCTATGGATGAGGACTCGATTTTGCACATAGAAAGTTGTATTTACAGCTTCAGCCCATAAGTAACTCGGTAGTAAGTACTCATTAAGCATGCTTCATGCAGCCTCTTGTAAAACATGGTTCTTCCTCTCCACAACACCATTTTGTTGTGGTGTTCTAGCAGTGGAGAACTCATGTCAATACCCTCTATCTTGACAAAATTCTAAAAACCGTTGGTTTTGAAATTCACCTCCATGATCACTTCTAATTGTCTTAATTGTTGATGATTTTTCATTTTCAACTCTTCTACAAAAAGAAATGAAAATATCTAAGGTTTGATCCTTATATTTGAGAAAATAAGTCCATGTATATCTAGTAAAGTCATCAATGATAACAAAGCAATATCTACTTCCATTCAATGATATGATGGTACTACAATCAAATAGATCCATGTGAAGTAAATCTAAAGCGGTTGAAGTACTTACAGCGCTTTTACCTTTATGTGCAGATTTTGTTTGCTTACCCATTTGACATGCATCACAAAGTTTATCCTTTTCATACTTGATGCTTGGTAAGCCACGAACTAATCCCTCGTTGGCCAACTTCCGAATGTTCTTCATGTTAACATATGCTAGCCTCCGGTGCCAAAGGGTAGACTCCTATTCTTCCGACATGAAACACTTAGCAGAAACATTAGTAGCACTTTTAAATGAAACTTGATAAATATTGTCTACTCTTGTTCATACTAGTACCGTATCCAAGGTGTCATGTTGTCTAACTAGACATTGACTTGGTTGAACATCAATTGTGTAACCCGTGTCACACAATTGATTGACACTTAGGAGATTAAATGTCATCCCCTTGACTAGAAGGACATTTGAGATTCTAAGACATTCGGATATTTGAATGTCTCCTATTCCTATGACCTTAAGGCTACCATTGTTACCAAATGAAACATTACCTCTACTTTTCTTTTGAAGGATAGTAAACAATGATCTATCCCCGGTCATGTGTTTGGAGCACCCACTATCAACGAACCAAGTTGATAGATGCTCCCCCTCAATCATAACCTACACAATTCAAAAAATAGAAGTTTTAGGTACCCAAACCTTGGGACCTAAAGCACCTACTAAACAAGTCTTAGGCACCCATGCCTTGACAACTTTTTTTTGAACCTTGGGTGTCCTAGATTGTCTCATATCAGTCCTAGACATAAGAGACACGAATGAAGGTTCTTTGGGTCGGTAACCAATACCAGCCCTATTGTAGACTGCCCTTTGGGCATTCAAGATCATGTCTAGGGTCTTAGAGCTAGTTTAGAACTTCTCAAGAATATTCTTGAGTCTCTCAACTTCACTCTTCAATGATTTGTTTTCTTCTTCTAGCAATTCATCATACAAATCATCTACATCCTCAACCCTAGAGGATTTCAATTGGTCAATCTCAAGTTTTAATGACTTAATCTCATCCTCTAACATTTCAACATGCAAATCATCAATGTTATCATCCCTAGATAATTTCAATTGATCAATTTCCAATTGCAATATTTTAACCTTATTTTTTGACTTCTTTAGCATATTGGTTAAACATGCAATTGCTCTATAACATTTCTCAAGCTCGGGAGAAGTTACCTCTTCATCATCCGAAGATGATGAAGCCGCGTTTGAGGAGTTGGAAGATTCATCACTGCTCTCTTGATCTCCCAATGCCATGAGTGCCACATGCCTTGTGCTCTTCTCCTCCTTCTCTTCATCGGATGAGCTTGAAGAGGATTCATCCCAAGTGGCTGTTGGGACCGGGTGCATGTTGACAAGGATACGGGTTCGTAAAATTTTAAATTTTTACGTGCAGCGGAAGAATTAGCATAAAATAATTTCTCAAATTATTTTAACCACGTATCTAGCATGCAATCTTATGATGTGTGGACATGATCATAAATTAAAACTTTACGGAAAAGTAAACTAATTTACTTTGTACCTCACGTAACTCGAAGAAAGGGACGAGATCCAACCGTAGCGTCCCTTGGAAGCTCCGCCTCTATTCGCGTCCACGCCGAGTTCTCTTCGGGATGACTTCGCAAAGTCACGAGTTTTGTGCCGACGAGAACTACTAGATTCTCTAAAGGCACAACTAGAAGATCAAGAGAGAAGAAAGGAAACTCACCACCAAGAAACGGAATCTAAATTCCGGGAAGGAAGGAGACGCGATCCGCTTCTTCTTCTTCTTCGTTGGCTCCTTCTTGGTGATGACAACTCACGGCAATCCCTTGGATTGGGAGGGTGATGCGCCAGCCCTAGGTGGGGTGGACGCCGACCCTAGGGTGAGCAAAGGGGGGCGCCGGCCCTAGGAGGAAAGTAGAAGGAGAGGGAGAGATTAAGAGAGAGAGGAAGAGAATTAATCTCTTGATCACTTAATTAGGAATTCAAGGTTTGCCTTTGGTTCCTTTATATAGTATCCTCTCCCTTGCCAAGTCTCCCTCTTAACGGAATTTTAATAAGAAATTTATCCTATAAATTTTCTTATGAATTATTCTGTTTAAGCCAAGTTTTATTATAACTAACTTTATAATAAAACAAATACATCTCTTCTTTTATTATGGAATAAATTTTACAAGAAATTTATAAATTTTCTTTATTATGGTAAAATCAATTCATAATTGATTTTATAGAATTAAAATAAACCATTCCATGGATCATTTTAATTTCCATAAAAAAGAATAAATTTCTATAAATTTCTTTATATAAATTTCTTTATACAAATTTATTTATCCATAATTTATAAAACAAATCGCGCTAGATTTATTTTATTAATTAAACCATATAAATTGGTTTCTCCCCAAGTGGTGGCCGGCCAAACCAAAGAGGGTTGGCACCCTCTTTGGCCGACCAAACCGAGCCGAACCCATCGCGAATTAAACTCATTTAATTCGCCCAATAAGCCTTCAAAAGACTTAGCCATTTTTAGCTTCCGTTGCGCCTCTGATTAACTCAGATTCGACTTATTTCTCTTGATCAAAAAATCCAATTTTCAACTCGTTTTAAATCGCTCGGATTACTCGTAGTGCGTGTGACTAAATAGGCTTTCGATTTATGTTGGTCGTCTATAATCAACCAATTATAGAACGATCATGAGTGGCACCTAGTAGTACATCATGACCCCCAATTAATCGAAAAATCAACGGTTGACCTCAGAAGTGATTCTGAAACCCTTCAGCAGCTCTAATGAATCGTGCCTCATTCCCTTCACCATCTTATACCCACTTGGTTCAGGACATGGTCTGTTTGTGTCAGTCCCCACTAGACTGACTACGTCACACCTAGCCTAAGTAGTGTCTTTCTCGTCCTTTGGATTTCTAATTACTCTCATGTATTTAAGAGACTCATACTCCAAACATGATATGCTCTAGCCAGAGGCTTTGAGTAACAATCCGACGATAGGCCTGGGTATACATCTCCTCGCAAGGAGTGGTGAATCCTTTGTAGGCTGCTCAAACATCTTCGGGCACTTCGGCTTATACCCAATCATCCTGGGTCCACACCTCCTTGGAGATGCTTGCTTAAGATGTTAAAGTATAAGTCTCCATGACGAAGATGACTTGAACACCGCAAGTCAAAGGAACATCGCACTTAAGCTGCAGTAAGAACTTCATTGACATATCTATATGTAGATTACCATATGAAGTTTTACAGCTAGTCACTCCAATGAACTAGTTCCCTTAACTAGCATCCATGTTTATCTCCGGACATCCCAATGTCGCCAGCCAGTGAGAATCAGTTGATTAGAGAATAATCCATGCTAGTCTCAACAGAATTGATAGTGTCCATTTTTATCAATTCATCGACTAGGGATATTTTCAATATTTCACAATTGCACATTTAGAGATAATCACTAGTTGTGATCCCATCACAAATTCTCTTATGCTGTGAATTGTATTGCGGACATTCAGTAGATGAGTTTAAGATCCCAATCAAATACACAAACATGTATACTCAAATAGTGAATTATCATTTATTAAAATAAATGTTTACAATCATAAGGCGATTGCCTTAGGACACTTCTCTCATATCACTAACAGTGGCCTTCAAGGCCTTCTTCTTCTTCTTGGATTTTTCTTCTTTCCTCTTGGATTTCTCCTCCTTTTTCTTTAGCTTTGGGCATTCACTCTTGAAGTGCCCTTTCCTACCACACTCAAAACAAGATACATTAGTCTTATCAACTTTAGCTTCACTAGGGTTACCTTTACCCTTGAAGCGTCGACCCCTTCTCATCATTTTTCTCACAAAATTTGTCATCTCGGAGGAAGAAGACCCACTGCCATCTTCCTCGGAATCGGACTCGGATTCGGAAGAGGATGAAGATGATGAGACTTCCTTCTCCTTCTTCTTCTCCTTCTTCTTCTTGTTGGATCGGTCCCCTGCAACTAAGGCAATCCCCTTCTCCTTGGGGCCTTTGTTAGCCATTTCATGCAATTCCATTTCACAAAACAAATCATCTAACTTGACAATTGATAAATCCTTGAAAACTTTGTAGGCATCCACCATGGATGACCACAAAGCATTCCTTGAAAATGCTTTTAGCACATACCTCACAAGGTCGCTGTTCTCGACCTTTTCATCAATCGAATGAAGCCCATTGAGGACTTCCTTGAACCGGCTATGTAACTCACTTACGATTTCATTCTCCTTCATGGAGAGATTTTGAAGTTGGTTGAGGAACAAGTCCCTCTTGGCGATTCTTGAATCTCGAATGCCCTCGTGGAGTTCGATGAGCTTGTTCCACAAGTCTATTGCACTTGTGAATGGATCAACCTTGATGAGTTGATCTTTGTTCATGCCGCATTGTAGAGTGACGACCGCCTTCGCGTCGACTTCACTCTTTCGAGTTTGTTCGGCCGTCCACCGCCAAGACTCAAGTTCCTTGCCTTCATCATCCTTTGGAGGGGTGAAGCCCTCCTTCACCGCGAACCAAGTATTGATGTCCATTTTCAAGTAATACTCCATCTTTGATCTCCAATATTGAAAGTCAGCGCCATCAAAGAAAGGTGGTCGGGTGGTGGAGAAACCTTCTCTCAAAGCCATGGATGATAGCTCTCGGTTGCTAATCCGGAAAAACAGAGCCCCAAGCTCTGATACCACTTGTTGGAACCCGGATGGCTAGAGAGGGGGGGTGAATATAGCCAACTACTTGGACTTTGACACTTATCGAATTTCTGCACTTAGATTTGTTAGTAGCACAGTGGAAGTAGCAAACACAGAGTGTGCAGAAAAATAGAAAATGAAAGCAAACTAACACAACTAGCAAGATCGCTAACAAGGAGGGTTTATATGGTTCGGGGATAACTTGCCCCTACTCCTTGGCGTGCCCGTAAGGTGGGCGATCCCTTGATCGTCGGCAGATCAAGCCCCGGTGAACACCGGATAGAATGCAACCTTCTTCTCGGTGGAGAAACTTCTCCACAACGTTTCAATCAAGGATATAGTTTTAAGCACAATGAAACACAAGAAAGATCTTACTTAGGACTTAGCAAAGATAAGAACAAAGCAAGTTTTTCCCGAGCTCCACCCAACGACGATCTCACGCAAGAACCCTTTCCCCGTGTCTTCTCGCTGTCGGACTCAAAGCCTCTTGTTCCTTCCTCTAAGTGCTCAAGCAAGGGATGGTCGCTTCACTGATTACAATTGCTTGATCAAGATGATGGGATCACAGAACACACAAGCAAGGATGTGGAGAACACAATCGCGCAGCAAGAACAAGCCAGAAAATCGTTTCGCAAACTCTTCTTAGCAAAAACTCTTCTTCTCTGCTCTTCTCCACTACGCCTTTTGTTTCTCCACTTAGCACAGGTGACACCATCTCACAGCAGCCTCCAGCTGCTTACCTGCCAATGCCAGCTACCACTGAGCTCTCCCTGGACTCCCTTAGCTTCCCTCAGCCAAGCTCCAGTCAGCAGCTCCAGTCTGCAGCTCCAACCGTTGCAACCTGAGATGGAAAACGGACAAACCTGCTCCAAGGAAAGGCCACCTTTGACTCTCCTTAGGTGTTTGAATCCTTCCCTATCACTTGCAGCTTAATCAGATCATTAGAGTAGTATATCAAATAGAAAATCAAGCATCAGAGATTAAGCACAGAGAATCGGATACGTTCAGACGCGATCAGAGCGTCTGACAGTGCATTTTGAATTAAAGTGATCGGTCACCGGACCGATCAGAGAGCCTCCTGATTGGTCACCAGACCGATCAGGCTGGGTTCAGACCGATCAGGCTCCGTCCTGATTGGTCCCCAACGCTCAATCAAAAATTGTGATTTCTCTGGGACTCTCCTGGACCAATCACCAGACCGATCCCAGGTTGTGGATCGATCACCAGACCGATCCACCCCTTTGATGGGCGATTTTTGAGCTTCACAGTCCAAACCTCCTGATCGGTCACCAAACCAATCAGGGAGCCTCCTGATCGGTCACCAGACCGATCAGGTCATGACCAGACCGATCAGGCTCCGTTCGGATCGATCATAGTGAGGAACTCGCGATGCTGGATCGTTCTCCAGAACGATCTGCACAGTGTTCCAGATCGGTCACAAGACCGATCAGGAGCAGATCAACAGGGGAACTCAACCTCACTGTGTGCTCCCTGATCGGTCACCAGACCGATCAGGAGCCAAGTAGTGGGTGAAACGCATACTCCCTGATCGGTCACCAGACCGATCAGTCATCGCTGGATCGGTCACCAGACCGATCCACGAAGGAGCACCGTGCCAACTCCCTGATCGGTCACCAGACCGATCCAGGGGCTCCAACCTAGCCCTCTAAGCTAGGGTTTCATCCAACCTAGCCCTCCAAGCTAGGACCTGACCCTCCAAGCCAGGATTTTTCACCTAACCCTCTAGTTGGGACTTTTCACCTAACCCTCCAAGTTAGGACTTTTCACCTAGCCCTCCAGGCTAGGACTTTTCACCCAACCTTCCAAGTTAGAACATTTCCACACCTAGCCCTCCAAGCTAGGACCTGACCCTCCAAGCCAGGATTTTTCACCTAACCCTCCAAGTTGGGACTTTTCACCTAACCCTCCAAGTTAGGACTTTTCACCTAGCCCTCCAAGCTAGGAATTTTCACTCAACCCTTCTGAATTAGGACTTTTCAACACCTAGCCCTCCAAGCTATGATTTTCCATACCTAACTCTCCAGGTTAGGATTTTCCAACACCTAGCCCTCCAAGCTAGGATTTTCCATAACATGCCTAATCCCCGATCAGGACTTAACCATACTCATAATCATCAACCTAAACTAAAATCGATGTCAACACCTAAACAACAATCAGGGTTATATTTCATCAACAATGATGACTAGGTTGAGTCATGGGTACTTGCATCGTACATTATGGAATGATTGATAGATTATGATACCTGTTTGTACTCCTCCTATATACCTATTTGACATGTCTGATAGATCATCTTATTTGCTGCATCTTGTGTATATCGTATTGTTTGCATGGATGATGATCTGGTTGAGATATGTGCATTAGTGTTATGCACCATCCTTATACTATTGCATGTTGACGATCCCTGACTCACTTGTGGTTGAGATGAGTCGTCAGTGATATTCCTGTCCACTTGACCACTTGGGATAGTGGTGTCATAGTGTGAGCAGTTGTCCTTGTTGTGCCTGCCTGGTTACTCAGGAATAGTGATAGCTGGAGTGTGCACAAGGATTGGACCTCCCCTTTGTTATAGGGGTTATGCTCCATGGTCTTAAGAGTTATAGAGCTTTGTTTTAGGTCTTGAGTTTGGTTATAGCTCCCAGCATCTTGTTCACTCGGCCACCCAATGTAGCAGTAGTCGAAGTGCGTACAGATCATGTAATTGCATCATGTGTATATGATGCATTATTCTATTTTACTTATATTTACTATACTTGATTGTGCTATGCTTAGATGTATATGGTTGACATGCACATACAGGGTTGTGCATTATGTTTGTTATGCATTTGTTGTTACTTATGTGGTTTCGAGCTGATCTGTTGCAGATCTCAAATTTTACTGATCATTATACCATACGTGTTTGATTGGTTCTAGTATGTGTGTTAATTATGTCAGTTATGATTATATTCATATTCTATTACTATATGTGAGACTGTATATGTTTTGATCTCCTTACACTATTTTGTCCATATACCGTCTATTCCTATTACCTGCTAAGTCACCCGGACTCACCACCACCACCACTTTCTATGTTTTCATTTTCCCCAGGTAGCATATAGACGATATAGAGTCACTTGGAGTATTTAGACTACCCATCCTACTTCATATCAAGGGTATTTTGGTTTTTATGGACTTAGTATTGTATTATTTTGTTTGGATTTTTATTATAGCCTGGTGACTATTTCTGTTCCTGGTTTTGTGGTTATTGTGTCAAGCCAAACCAGCTTGTAGTTGTTTATGTTCTTATGTCTTCTACTGTGGTGTTTTTTTATTTTATTTTCAACTGTGTGGATTGTAGATATATATTATTGAGCATGTGGCTTTGAATCCAAGATCAATATGTTATCCATATAGGGGAGATGCTACTCATTTTTCGAGCAAACATCGTCTCGGAGCGTGACAATTTATTTGGTATCAGAGTCATATGTTTACGATGTCTGTTTGCTTTTTGTATTTTGGATTTTCATGATTTATTCTCTCGATGTGACTTTTCAAGTTTTGGGACCGGGCAGCGACAACCGACAGGACAACTCCGAGCTATAGGAAGTAAGGTACACTCTGTTGTTTATCTTACTTGTTGTATTCATTATCTTGTTTAGGTTTAGTTAGACACTTTCCAATTTTGTTGGATGGTATATCCGTTTCCAAACCTATTTGTAGGGTATTCTTTGACTTGGATTTAGTATCATGACATGTAGTCAATGTTGGGTTTTTCGGGCCGCGAAAACCGCCTTTTCGCGTCGCGGAAACCCCGAGAACCCAAAGCCATGGATCTCGTGCGAAGAAAAATTCCGAAACAAAATTCACGTATTCATTTCATGCTCAAAACTCGATCTACTCCTAGATCTAAAGAGGGATAAACCATTTTACCTTTGGTGCGTGCCCCGCTTAATCCCGCTCGCTCCTTTTGGATGTCGGATCTCTAGGACATCAAGTGCCATCCCTCTAGAAGTATCCACGCGAACAAAGTGGATGGAGGAAACCCTTTAGGTGTGCTAGCACCTTTCAAGGGTTCGGCCAAGAGGAGGAGAAGAAGAAGAGCACCAACACTTGGAGGAGGAAGAAGAGAAGACACCCAATGAGAAAAATGGAACAAAACCTTGTTTTGTTCTCCTATTGTGGCCGGCCACATAATGGCCATTAATGGCCATTAAGTGGCCGGCCATAATGGCCATTAAGTGGCCTGCCATAACCCCCTTTCAATTTGAATTTAAATTCAAATGGGGGGTTTACAACCTTTGGAGATGATGTGGAGCATCATCATTGGTCAAATACCAAGCCAAGTCATCACTTGGTCAAGTCAAGGTGAGGTGGCCTTTTGGTCAAGTCAAACTTGCCTTTTATGGACTTTCCATATTTAGTCAAGTCAAACTTGACTCCATTTCTTCTCCCATGTCAAGTCTAACTTGAAGTGGAACCAAGTCAAGTCAAACTTGATTTGGATTTGGGTCAAGTCAAACTTGCCTTTTATGGACTTTCCATATTTAGTCAAGTCAAACTTGACTCCATTTCTTCTCCCATGTCAAGTCTAACTTGAAGTGGAACCAAGTCAAGTCAAACTTGATTTGGATTTGGGTCAAGTCAAACTTGCCTTTTATGGACTTTCCATATTTAGCCAAGTCAAACTTGACTTCATTTTTTCTCCATCTATTTGTTCTTTGCGTGTGACCCTATAGGTTCTTGTAACGTTGGCAATGCTTCTAACCTCTTAGAAACATAAGCAATGAGCGGTATCTAGCAACACATCATTGCTACCCAAGTTACAAGAATGTTGAGATCCAACATCACCAATGTGACTACTAATTATGACTTTCATAATATGTGACAATGTCCTTCTATCGTCGATATCTAGATTGATCTTCTATGAAGCATAGACCGTGTCATCCTCCAATCAATCTATGTGTCTTGAACTCCAAGTAGACTCACTATAATCAAATAAGCTCAATATCTCATATTGCCTTATTTGGGCATGGCCATGCACTTAGTGATCTCACTCTATCAAGACTATGATATCTCTCCCGTCATATAGGAGGGATAGATCCCATCTACATCACTCACATCCCTCCGCATAATTTGTTACATACCCAGTAATCGCCTTTATAGTCCACCCAGTTACGGGTGACGTTTGACGAAACCAAAGTACATAACTCCTTATGTAGGGAACTATGGTGACTTCAGGTCTAAGGACTAATAGTCATACTAATAGTCACATGAGAAAGTATATGACACTCATATAACGATCCATGATACTTTCTCATGGTGGGTCATTCAGTATACATTCTCCAATGCATACTCATGTGTCAACTTGATATCTCATATCCATGACTTGTGAGATCAAGTCATCGTGTTGACCTACATGCTAGTCTCTATGCATTAACATTGTCCCTGAATGTTAATACTTGACTAGGAATAATTAAGAGTAGTGTTCTCTATATCATCTCACTATCGATTCAACCAATCGATTGATATAGATATGAACCTACTACCAAGGACGTTATTACACTTAGTTATTTGGCACCAATACAAGTAAGTATAATAACCATAATCAAATGCCTTTATATATATATATGAAATATGATACAATGAGTCCATACAACAACCATCACATGATTGGCTCTAGGGCTCTCACTAACAATCTCCCACTAGAACTAGTGCCAATCACTGTAGTATCTAATACCCAATGACCTAGTGTGACCATCATGCTTGGTCTGTGCCAAAGCCTTGGTCAAGGGATCTGCAATGTTAGCCTCTGTGGGTACTCTGCATATCTTCACATCTCCTCGATCGATGATCTCTCGAATGAGATGGAAACGCCGTAGTATGTGTTTGGTCCGCTGGTGTGACCGAGGTTCCTTAGCCTGCGCAATAGCTCCATTGTTGTCACAATAGAGCTGTACTGGGTCGGCTATGCTAGGAACCACTCCAAGCTCAGTAATGAACTTGCGGATCCAAACTGCCTCCTTTGCTGCCTCAGATGCAGCAATGTACTCAGCTTCTGTTGTAGAATCAGCAACTGTATCCTGCTTTGAACTCTTCCAGCTGACAGCGCCACCATTTAAGCAAAACACGAACCCTGACTGCGATCTGTAGTCATCCTGGTCAGTTTGGAAGCTTGCATCACTGTAACCTTTTACAGTTAGCTCCTCTTCGCCTCCAAATATCAAGAAATATTCTTTAGTCCTTCTCAAGTACTTAAGAATATTCTTGACTGCTATCCAGTGACGTTCACCTGGATCTGACTGGTATCTGCTCGTCATGCTCAAAGCATACGAGACATCAGGACGAGTACATAACATGGCGTACATGATAGATCCTATGGCTGAGGCATAAGGGATCTTGCTCATGCGGTCTCTCTCCTCTCTAGAAGAGGGACCTTGAGTCTTCGAAAGACTCACGCCATGTGACACTGGCAGATTTCCCTTCTTGGAATTCTGCATGGCAAACCGTTGCAAAACGGTATCAATGTATGTACTCTGACTTAGGCCAAGCAATCTCTTAGATCTATCTCTATAGATCTTTATGCCTAGAATATAGGCTGCTTCACCTAAGTCTTTCATTGAGAAGGAATTCCCCAACCAAGTCTTCACAGACTGTAGTGAAGGAATGTCATTCCCAATGAGTAGTATGTCATCTACATACAAAACAAGGAAGACAACTGTGCTCCCACTAACCCTTTTGTAGACACAAGGTTCATCTTCATTCTTGATGAAACCAAACTGTTTGATTGCATCATCGAATCGAAGATTCCAGCTTCGAGAAGCTTGCTTTAGTCCATAAAGGGACTTATGCAGCTTGCATACTCTACCAGTATGCTTTGGATCTACAAAACCCTCAGGTTGTGTCATGTACACTTCCTCGAGGAGGTTTCCATTCAGAAACGCAGTTTTGACGTCCATCTGCCAGATCTCATAATCGTGGTATGCTGCAATAGCAAGCAAGATCCTAATGGACTTGAACATCGCGACTGGAGAAAAAGTTTCATCATAGTCAATACCATGAATTTGCTTGAAACCTTTAGCTACTAGTCTACCCTTATAGGTATGTACAAGTCCATCCATGTCAGTCTTTCTCTTAAAGACCCACTTACACCCAATGGGTTTGACCCCTTCAGGTGGATCAACCAAAGTCCATACTTGGTTGGTGTACATGGAATCCATCTCGGATCTCATGGCCTCTAGCCATTTCTCAGAATCTGGGCTCATCACAGCTTCCTGATAGGAGGTAGGCTCGTTCTCAACGAGCATAACGTCATCATGGTCAGACAAGAGAAATGAGTATCTCTCAGGCTGACGACGTACCCTATCAGACCTGCGAAGAGGTAGGTCTACATGAACAGGTTGTTGTTCCACAGCTTCTTGTGCAACAACCTCATCAACCACCACACTTTGTGGTTCCTGTTCAACTTCCATCAAGGCTTCAGTGCTATTGTCCATGTCTTGAACTTCTTCAAGACTGAACGTACTCCCACTAGTCTTTCTAGAAACAAAGTCCCTTTCTAGAAATACTCCAGTCTTAGCAACAAACACTTTGTGCTGACTAGGAATGTAGAAGTAGTATCCCTTCGTTTCCTTGGGATACCCTATGAAATAACACTTATCAGATTTGGGTCCCAGTTTGTCTGAGACTTGACGTCGTACGTAAGCCTCACAACCCCAAACCCTCATGAAAGACATCTTGGGACTCCTCCCTGTCCATATCGTATATGGTGTCTTCATGACAGCCTTTGATGGAACACGGTTTAGTGTGAACGCTGCCGTGTCTAGAGCATATCCCCAAAAGGATATAGGAAGATCTGCGTGACTCATCATAGATCGTACCATATCTAATAAGGTACGATTCCTCCTTTCGGATACACCATTCCACTGTGGTGTTCCAGGGGGAGTGAGTTGGGATAGAATCCCACACTCAGCTAGGTAGTCACGAAACTCATGGCTCAAGTATTCTCCACCTCGATCTGATCGAAGTATCTTAATACTCTTGCCAAGTTGGTTCTGTACTTCATTTCTGAATTCTTTGAACTTTTCAAAGGATTCTGACTTATGTGTCATCAAATACACATAGCCATATCTACTGAAGTCATCAGTAAATGTGATGAAGTACCTGTAACCACCTCTGGCAGCGACATTGAAAGGGCCACATACATCACTATGTATGAGTCCTAACAAGTCTGTCGCTCTTTCGCTATGTCCACTAAAGGGAGTCTTAGTCATCTTGCCTAGAAGGCATGACTCGCATGTCTCATATGACTCAAAATCAAATGAGTCCAGCAAACCATCCTTATGGAGCTGGGACAAGCGACTCTCATTTATGTGGCCTAAGCGACAGTGCCAGAGATAGGTTGGGTTCAACTCATTTGATCTCAACCTCTTGGTATTCACGTTATAGATAGGGCTCTCTAAGTCTAGAATATAGAGGCCATTCATCAGATGTGCGCTACAATAGAACATATCCTTTAAATAAACAGAACAACATTTGTCCTTTATTATGAATGAAAAACCTTTGTTATCTAAACATGAAACTGAAATGATATTCTTTGTTAGTACAGGTACATAACAACAGTTATTCAATTCCAGTACAAGCCCAGAGGGTAGAGATAGAAAGTAAGTCCCTATAGCAACAGCAGCAACCCTTGCTCCATTGCCTACTCGTAGGTCCACCTCGCCCTTGGCCAATGCCCTGCTATTTCTCAGCGCCTGCACATTAGTACAAATGTGAGAAGCACACCCAGTATCTAATACCCATGATGTAGAAATAGAAAGGTTGACTTCTATAACATTTATACCTGAAGTAGAAGTCTCACTTCTCTTCTTCTTCAGATCTTCCAGGTATACCTTGCAGTTCCGCTTCCAATGCCCAGTCTTACCGCAGTGGAAGCAGGTAGCATCCTTAGCAACCCCACCTTTAGGTTTGAGTGTTGAAGAGCTGGCTTTGCCCTTGGTTTGGGTCTTACCCTTACCTTTGGGCTTCCACTTGCCCTTACCCTTGCCCTTTTGTACCATTAGGACGGTACTGGACTTGGCAGTGGTGAGATTAGGCTCAGCAGTTCTTAACATGTTGAGTATCTCGGGCAGTGGTTTGTCTAATTCGTTCATGTTGTAGTTCATGACGAATTGACGGTAACTCACCGGCAACGATTGCAGGATCAGATCGGTAGCCAGCTCTTGGCCCAAAGGGAACCCCAACCTCTCGAGGTTCTCGACGTACCCAATCATTTGGAGTGCGTGAGTTCCTACAGGGGTTCCCTCTTTCATCTTGCATGAAAAGAGGGCCTGAGTCACTTCAAACCTCTCATGCCTTGCCTGCCCTTGATATAGTTGCTTGAGATGGCCAATCATATCAAAAGCATTCATTTTCTCGTGTTGCTTCTGAAGCTCAGGAGACATACAGCATAGCATTAGGCATGACACGTCTAACGCGTCATCTAGATGCTTCTGATGAGCATCTCTAACACTACGAGCGGCAGAGGCTGGTGGTGCATCAGGAACTGCTTGCTCCAGAACGTACAGCTTACGTTCCTGCGTGAGGACTATCCTCAGATTCCTGTACCAGTCCAGGAAATTAGCTCCTAGGAGCTTGTCCTTCTCAAGAACAGATCGTAGAGAGAGAGTGTTCGTGTTTGACATGGTAATCTACAACATAAAATGCAGAAAATAAATATCCACCATTGTATCATATTTTATTTATCATTTAACTAGGCCTTTAATTAAATGATGCTCCCACTGAATTATAGGGCTTTGGTAGAATCGAGTCATAGATGTGGTAAAACCACACTACTAGATCCACACCAACTAACTATAATTCTCGTAGGTCAAGATCCACATCATACTACGCCTTGAGTTAGCTTTGGCTAAATCGCCCAAGACTTAGTATGATCGGTAGGTACTAATTACCAATTACATCTCTATGCAACTCTTGTTTATAGGATCAAGAATTAACATTTATGAATAATCTTGAGTTAGCTTTGGCTAAATCGCCCAAGACTATTGATAAATGCGATCTTGTCCTACCTTTCCAACTATTGGAGTATGCCTATAGTTAGGCTCGATCCAATTGAGCTAACTAGTTACTCAATCTAATTGAGCTCAATCTAACCCAAGCGTGATAGGCGGGACCAAGGTTGTCCCTCCGCATCCCACCACGATTAAATGCATTGCTCTGCTTTGGCAGATTCAACAATCGCATATGATCGTGGTAGTGATGGGTATCAAGGCTCGTTAGGCATATACGAGTTGATTTCGATTTAGATCTAATCTAATCGATGATGTGCATCGTATTTAGGCATTTATTAAATCTAATTTAACCTAAATGTGTATTAGGTGCACATCAAGATGTGGTTCCCACATTACATGTGCATCACATACACTCATGTATATTCTATTCTATACTAACATGCATCACATACATATAAGCAAAAATAAAATATACAAGAAAATTAAAGTGTGATTAGTCATGGCCCTACTAAGATCTTCTCAAGCCAATGAGAAGATCCTTTGGTCAACCTAGGGTCTAGGCAGCAGCTTCTCCAAGCTCCTCCTTCCAGAACCCCATGTGTTGTCGGCTTGCTTCCCACGAGTCCGTCTTCTCCAGAATTTCCTTCATCTTCAATTTTGTACATTACAAAATTTATACTCGAGTTACATTCGAGTCTTAAACTAATTTTAACAGAAATAATAAATAAAAGGCCGACACGCAGGTCGCAATCACAATACAACACACACAACACAAATAACGGCACGCAGGCCGTAATATGAATTACACACATATTTTAATCTAATTAAAATAGGGTCTTGGGCCATGACCATCACACTACTGTACATAATTCAAAATTATGTATTTTACAGAAATTTATCTAATTTTTCTATGTATTTTACGAATTTTATGAGTCACAACTCCACGGCGGTCCCGTTAAGCGGGTTTCGGGCACAATCACGTGACAAGGCCCCTTGCGGGGTTAGGGGCGGCGCCCCTACTCACGAAATTAATTTCGTGAGTGTCGTATCGCGATCTAACAGTGCCTAACCCGCTGTCCCAAAATCTATTTGGGCGAAACTTGCCGTTTCGGAGAAGTTTTTCTCGGTGGTCGAAGTGTACAAGTGCTTCGCACTCGTTGCTTCGCCTCTACGAGAAAAATACTCATAAAATCCTAAAAATTAGAAAAATTACAGAATCATAAACTACTCTAAATTTTGTATCCCATACAAAAAAAATAAATACGTGCTTCGCACGTGGCTCTGATACCACTGTTGGGTTTTTCGGGCCGCGAAAACCGCCTTTTCGCGTCGCGGAAACCCCGAGAACCCAAAGCCATGGATCTCGTGCGAAGAAAAATTCCGAAACAAAAATTCACGTATTCATTTCATGCTCAAAACTCGATCTACTCCTAGATCTAAAGAGGGATAAACCATTTTACCTTTGGTGCGTGCCCCGCTTAATCCCGCTCGCTCCTTTTGGATGTCGGATCTCTAGGACGTCAAGTGCCGTCCCTCTAGAAGTATCCACGCGAACAAAGTGGATGGAGGAAACCCTTTAGGTGTGCTAGCACCTTTCAAGGGTTCGGCCAAGAGGAGAAGAAGAAGAAGAGCACCAACACTTGGAGGAGGAAGAAGAGAAGACACACAATGAGAAAAATGGAACAAAACCTTGTTTTGTTCTCTCATTGTGGCCGGCCACATAATGGCCATTAAGTGGCCGGCCATAATGGCCATTAATGGCCATTAAGTGGCCTGCCATAACCCCCTTTCAATTTGAATTCAAATTCAAATGGGGGGTTACAACCTTTGGAGATGATGTGGAGCATCATCATTGGTCAAATACCAAGCCAAGTCATCACTTGGTCAAGTCAAGGTGAGGTGGCCTTTTGGTCAAGTCAAACTTGCCTTTTATGGACTTTCCATATTTAGTCAAGTCAAACTTGACTCCATTTCTTCTCCCATGTCAAGTCTAACTTGAAGTGGAACCAAGTCAAGTCAAACTTGATTTGGATTTGGGTCAAGTCAAACTTGCCTTTTATGGACTTTCCATATTTAGTCAAGTCAAACTTGACTCCATTTCTTCTCCCATGTCAAGTCTAACTTGAAGTGGAACCAAGTCAAGTCAAACTTGATTTGGATTTGGGTCAAGTCAAACTTGCCTTTTATGGACTTTCCATATTTAGCCAAGTCAAACTTGACTTCATTTTTTCTCCATCTATTTGTTCTTTGCGTGTGACCCTATAGGTTCTTGTAACGTTGGCAATGCTTCTAACCTCTTAGAAACATAAGCAATGAGCGGTATCTAGCAACACATCATTGCTACCCAAGTTACAAGAATGTTGAGATCCAACATCACCAATGTGACTACTAATTATGACTTTCATAATATGTGACAATGTCCTTCTATCGTCGATATCTAGATTGATCTTCTATGAAGCATAGACCGTGTCATCCTCCAATCAATCTATGTGTCTTGAACTCCAAGTAGACTCACTATAATCAAATAAGCTCAATATCTCATATTGCCTTATTTGGGCATGGCCATGCACTTAGTGATCTCACTCTATCAAGACTATGATATCTCTCCCGTCATATAGGAGGGATAGATCCCATCTACATCACTCACATCCCTCCGCATAATTTGTTACATACCCAGTAATCGCCTTTATAGTCCACCCAGTTACGGGTGACGTTTGACGAAACCAAAGTACATAACTCCTTATGTAGGGAACTATGGTGACTTCAGGTCTAAGGACTAATAGTCATACTAATAGTCACATGAGAAAGTATATGACACTCATATAACGATCCATGATACTTTCTCATGGTGGGTCATTCAGTATACATTCTCCAATGCATACTCATGTGTCAACTTGATATCTCATATCCATGACTTGTGAGATCAAGTCATCGTGTTGACCTACATGCTAGTCTCTATGCATTAACATTGTCCCTGAATGTTAATACTTGACTAGGAATAATTAAGAGTAGTGTTCTCTATATCATCTCACTATCGATTCAACCAATCGATTGATATAGATATGAACCTACTACCAAGGACGTTATTACACTTAGTTATTTGGCACCAATACAAGTAAGTATAATAACCATAATCAAATGCCTTTATATATATATATGAAATATGATACAATGAGTCCATACAACAACCATCACATGATTGGCTCTAGGGCTCTCACTAACATCTAGGAGATAAGGGGATAAGGGAAATACCAAGAGGGCATGGGTACCTAAATGATTTCTAAATGATGCTTATGGATCAATAATTTGGGTACCAAAAGAGTATGTTTTTCATGTTGTATAGGTAAAGGTGAAGGAGGCCTCAACTATGTGGATAGTAGATAGTGGATACTCAAGACACATGACCGGAGATGTGAGCAAGTTCACTACTATTAGCTACTTAAGAGAAGGAACGGTCTCCTTTGGAAATAGTGAAAATTTGAGAATTATTGGTAGGGGCACCATTGAGGTATCTCCGACAATTTCTATATATAAGGTACTCCTAATTAA
>JAGFNQ010002924.1:102321-134427 GCA_024364735.1 Boesenbergia rotunda | reverse complement strand
TTTCAAACATTCGTGGGGTTCTAAGTTTAAGAAAAAATTTTTTCTTAGAATTATTTTCAACAGAAGGCTTTTGTATTTTCAAAAATGTTTTTTGCACTTTTAAAAACTTAAGTTTAGGTACTTGGAAATCTTTTGACAACTTAATTTTTAAAAGTACATAGAAGAGTTTTTGGAAGCATGAGTTTAGAGTACTTAAAAAAATTTTGAAGCCTTAAGTTTTAAAGTACTCAAAAGTTTTTGAAAGCTTTAACTATTTAAGAAAAAAAAACTTAAGTACTTAGTATATTTTTGACAAACTCTAGTACTTAGTAAATTTTTGAGAAGCTTAAGTACTTAGAAAAAAACTTAAGTACTTAGTAAATTTTTGAGAAGCTTAAGTACTTTGAAAATTTTTGAAGAGCTTAAGTAAGTACTTTTTGAATAAAGGATAGATTTTGAAATTTTGAGAGACAAAAATAAAAAAAAATTTAACCAAAAAAATTTTAAATTCTCTCCTCTTATCTCTCTCCCTTTGCCATATATCAAAAAACAGATAAATATAGCAGAAATTAAATTGCATAAAGGAAATATTTTTCATAAAGAAAAATATTTGCATGATTTTGCTGTACTGAACCAATTCATGATAAGAACTCAATCAAATCAGTTTTAATTTTCTCTTGTAGGGACCTGTCTAACGCAATTAGCTACTTACTAACTGTTATAAGTAGTAGTTTTTGCTAGGGTTAGTCAAGTTAAGTGTTCTGTTCAAGTTAGATTTTCTAAACTTGACACTTAACTTGATTACTGTATAGGTTGTATTTAGTGCCCCAATTACTGCAGATGCACTGACTTAAAGCATCTTGAATTAAGGCAAAGACCTAAGCATCTCAACCCTTTCTAGGTTATCATTCAAAAGTACCCTAAGGTGCTTGTGAGATGCTGGCTTCTAAATCTATAAGTGCATGCAGTTCTAGAGTTAGGGCCTAGGCTAAGTCCATTTGCGAAAAAGCCCTAGTTTTGAAAGGGGGTAGTTTTGAAAAATAAAACCAAAAAAATTTTATTTTGAAAAGTTTTTCAAGACTGAATAAACACAGATTTTGAAAACCATTTAAAAGAAAAAAAAACTGATTTTAAGTAAGAGAACCATTAGTTGACTAGGCCTATTCTACTAAGCACAATCCAAGATCAGATACTTAAGTTAAATAAGTAGTCAAACAGAATAGGTTAACTAGTCAAACAGAGGTACAGTAGCGTCAAACATAAGTCATGTTTTGGTTACTTAGTACAATGCAGAAATAGTCTAACTATGAAGAAGGGCCAGGGTGGTCAGATGGGCCAGGCTGCCATGAATCGAATCGTGCCATCATCTCAATGTATCGTGCATCAGCCACTTCTCGATCGACTCTACGAGCGTCCATCTGCTCGATGTGGTAGGCCTCGACCTCCTCTCAGAGACTGTGGATCTCCGTCTGTATCTGTGTGAGGCGCTGGTCGAGGGTCGGTGGTGGAGGCTCGTCTTTGTGTGCTCGGGCTGCTGCTGCCAGATCCCCGACGTCGACCTCAACCTCCTCATCTGAGTCGATTTGGGGAGCTGCTCTCTGATGTCTCCAGGACAAGACCCCAGTACCGGAAACCTCTATACCAGCTAGGGAGAAGTTTCTATATCCTATCTCGTCGTAATCAGTCAACTCTGCCATCTCTCCCTCGGTGATGTTCCGACCGTGGTGATGTAATATGGACGTGATGATGTGGCAGTAGGGTGTGCGTACCCGCCCTTGCATGGTAACACTGGATGCATGTAGGATAGCATGAAACATGTGAAGTCCTATGTCGATGTCTAGCTGATGAATCAAGGCATATAGGAGAAAGGCGTGGAATGGTCGCATAGTGGTGACGTCTCTAGTAGATAAGGGCAGAATACATCGGACTATGACTCTATATAGAGCGTAGTCCTGGACCTGTAATTCGACAGACTGAAATCGTCTGGCCAAGGGTTGACTAAAGAAATATGAATGTAATGTATCTAAGGTAATGTGAGAGTAGGGAGCATCAAAGGGAGGCTCCCTAGGAGGGTAACAACAAAAGGTGGACTGCGAGAGTCGTAGTCCTAGAAATCGGTTGAGTAGTGTAGGTGTGATAGTTAAGGGAATTCCTTGAAGAGTGGTGACGAACATGAGACTATCCTGTCTAATTATGTTGTTGTAAAATTCTGCACATAAGGATGTATTGATTGGATGGGTGCAGAATACAAGATTTTCAAGTTGGTAAAAGTTTATGACGTTCATTGCTAAGGGACAGGATTGGGTGAAGAATTGTCTATTTAAGTAGCTTGTTTTGATAGGCTTATAGGTCGTTCAAGCAAACTTATTGCACAATTCTAAATTCGGAAACCTCGGATCAGGACTAGGTTGGGTACCGGGTTCTGCCTGGTTTGGTCGGCGTCTTCTAAGAGAAGAAATATGCATTTAAAGAAAGTATTAAAGAATTAAAAAAACTTAATTGTAGAAAAAAAATTGTACTGGGCAGCTCGGGGAGGCATGGTTGAGGATGAGATCTTGCAAGGTCTCTTGAAAATTGAGAGTTGAAGAGAAAGAGTGGTTTGAGTGTGAAGAGAAGAAGGGGGTATGGAGCCCTTTTATAGGTCATTGGCGGGCACCCTGTAGCGGGAGGGCGCCCTGGCCAGGGCTGCAGCTGCCTTTTGACAGCATTCTGTCAAACACTGGCTATACGGGGGCGCCCGGCAGCACCCGGGCGCCCTGGTCAGCGTGCAATGACAAAACAACTTCTTTTGACCAGCCTCGGGGCGCCCGCAAGGGTTTGGGCGCCCTAAGGACTGGTTCTTGACCCTAAAAGATTGCATTTGACCGGATTTGACCCGGGTTGAGTATTTTAACCATGGTTTGACTACTTTGACCGTGGTTTGACTACTTTGACCGTGGTTTGACTACTTTGACCATAGTTTGACTACTTTGACCATAGTTTGACTGCTTTGACCATAGTTTGATTTGCATTATTTCAATGTCGTTCTAAACTAAATGTTAAACAAAATGCAGTTATTGAATGAATTTTCATTAAGTTTGTCGTCTCACCCAGTCTACGGTTATCAACCATGTTAATCTTATAGGTTTTGTGAGACAGGTTTTGACAGATAAAATTATTTTGTGAAATTATTATTTATTTTGAAAACCTTAAATTAATTTTTAAAAACAGTTAAATTTATTTAGAAAGGAAATGTTTGAATCTATACCTAACTGAAAGTTTGTGTTAGATTTGAATTTGAAATTCAAAAATTGGCTTCCAGGTCTTGGCGAGGCACTAGGCCTTCTTTGGCCGCAGCCTTATTGGATCATCAACCCATTCCTTGACAAAGCCGTTTAATGAAATTTCATTTTCAAAATTAATCTTTGAAAAAGTTCTGGTCTAACTAATTTGGATTTTGGATCGGTAGCTTCGGCTAGTTTCACCAGTCTAAAGAGACCAAGTAAACTTGATCTTATTAGAATTGATTTCCCTAACGTACTATCATCTCACCTCCACCCAATACTATGTTGTCAAGTTTCAGTTAAGTTTGTTCAGTCCTTATTCTAACCATTCCTAAATCTAAGCATTGTAAATTGTAGAAATTTAAATAAACAGTCAATCAAGCAAATTGCAAGAATTAAATTTTATTTAACAATAAATATAGTTTTTAATTTGGCTCCCCCTGGACTAAAGCCATGGTAATGATTAGGCATGATGTGAATCTTGTCCTTGGGGATCCAATACTGATTTGATCCAGTGGGTTTGTTCAGGTACAGTTTAGGTACCCATGCCTGAACTTTACTTCTGGACTGATTCAGTACAGCAAAGTAAGATCTTTGTCGGGATTTGGTTCTATAGCCAAGTCCGGATCGATTTAGAACGGACTTCTGTTTTCCAAGAATCATGTCAAGACCCTTGGAACCAGAAGTGAATTGTTCTAAGGCAGCTCTAAGATCCTTAACCTGAGTTTTCAGGGAGGAGTTCTCTTTCTCAAGTTTTTCAACTTGAGTAGGAGTTCCTTCTTGAACTTTCTCGGTTAAGGATTTAGAGTCAGCTCCCTCATTCAGGAGTTTTACTTCCTGTCGGAGGGATTCGACTCGGAGTTTTGCTTTCGCCAAGTCTCAAGAAAGATATGAAATAAGTTCATTTAACTGACTTCTATTGAAACCACTTACCTTGATTTCGCCGTCTTCTGAAAAGGTTAGTCTGCCATCGTCATGTTAAGATTCTGACTCGGTCTCGACTTCTTCTGAGGCGGTCAGGGCTAGTAGGTTTGACTGGGGTGCTTCTTCTTCTTCTTCTGAGGAAGATTCGTCCCAGGTTGCTTGGAGTGCTTTCTTTCTTCTTGCTTCTTGGTCTCCTTCAAGTTTGGACACTCTGTCTTGTAGTGGCCCTTCTTCTTGCACTCGTAGCAAGTCACGTTCGGCTTATTTTTGTCATTTGTGGGTTTAGCTGGTTCGTCCTTTCTTCGGTTGGCCTTCCTTCTGTTGGTTTGGTTCTTCAATTCATTATAGTAGCTTCGGGCCAATCGGACCAGCTTAGGTCGATCTCCTTCTTCGTCTTCTGAGTCTGAGTCTGAGTTAGACTCAGGTTCAGGTTGAGGTTTCTTCTTTGTTGACCTTCCAGTTTTTCCTGCAACAAAGGCAATACCTCTCTCGGCCAAATTGCAGTTAGTTTGTTCATGCAGTTCTAATTCGGAAAACAATTCATCTAATTTTATTTTTGAAAGATCCCTTGAGACCTTGTATGCATCTACCATAGATGCCCACAAGGTGTTTCTAGGGAAAGCATTTAAAGCATACCTTATTAGGTCACGGTTTTCGACCTTGTGACCTATAGTGTGAAGACCGTTCATCAATTCTTGGATTCGTGCGTGAAGCTGGGCTGCTGTTTCGTTGTCGGCCATCTTGATGGTATACAATTTGTTCAAGAGCAGATCTCTCTTACTGATCCGAGTGTCTGATGTTCCTTCGTGTAGCTCGATCAATTTTGCCCACAGCTCCTTGGCACTGTTGAAGGGACCCACCCGGTTCAGCTCCTCTTTTGTTAAGCCGCATTGGAGGGTTTGAGTCGCCTTTGCATCTACTTCGATTCTTCATTTCAGAGCGGTGTCCCACTCTGTGTAGCTTTGAGGAACTCCTTCAGCATTTGTGGGAATCTCCAGTCCGGACTGGATGATAATCCACATGTCCACCTGAGTTTTCAGGTGGACCTCCATTCGACTTTTTCAGTAGGAAAAGTCTTCTCCACTGAAAAGTAGAGGTCTGGCGGTGCTGAATCCTTCTAGCATGGCCATTTAATCTGAAAAAAATAACTAACAAAAAAAATTTCCCAAGACTTGGTCTTGGATTAGTAGTGCGGGATAAGGAAAATAAAATATCGAGGGGTGTTGCACCAACCTCGATTAACAAAAAAAATTCGAACGAAAAGTATATTAGAAGAAATTCGAATGAGAGAAAGAAAAAAAATCCGAAAAAAATTTCAAACTGGTGGTTGCACCAAATTTGAATAACCCCGTTCTGATACCACTTGTTGGATCGAGAGAGCCGATAGAGCGGGGGGGGGGGGGTGAATATCGGAAAATGTTCGGATTTAACAAATAGAGAAATTATGTAGCGGAAATTAAAACACACAACGCAAACACAGATATTTTTACTTGGTTCGGAGCCTAGGTCGACTCCTACTCCAAGGCCCACGGTCGTTGACCGTTTTCTGCGGGCAATTCTATAAGTTCGCAAAAGGTTTACAAATTAATATTACAATTGCAATATTGTAAACACAAAAAGGGAATTGCTCTTCGTTACCGACGTCCAAGGTAGATTGACTTTTCAGAGCGTAGGGATGTCGTCGGCTCGAGTTGGGAGTGTTAGTGATATGAGAGAAGTGTCCTAAGGCAATCACCTTATGATTGTAAAACATTTATTTTAATAAATGATAATTCACTATTTGAGTATACATGCTTGTGTATTTGATTGGGATCTTAAACTCATCTACTGAATGTCCGCAATACAACTCACAGCATAAGAGAATTTGTGATGGGATCACAACTAGTGATTATCTCTAAATGTGCAAATGTGAAGTATTGAAAATATCCCTAGTCGATGAATTGATAAATACGGACACTATCAATTCTGTTGAGACTAGCATGGGTTATTCTCTAATCAGCTGATTCTCACTGGCTGGTGACATTGGGATGTCCGGAGATAAACATGGATGCAAGTTATGGGAACTAGTTCATTGGACTGACTAGCTGTAAGACTTCATATGGTAATCTATATAGATATGTCAATGAAGTTCTTACTGCGGCTTAAGTGCGATGTTCCTTTGACTTGCGATGTTCAAGTCATCTTGGTCATGGAGACTTATACTTTAACATCTTAAGCAAGCATCTCCAAGGAGGTGTGAACCCAGGATGATTGGGTATAAGCCGAAGTGCCCGAAAATGTTTGAACAGCCTACAAAAGATTCACCACTCCTTGCGAGGAGATGTATACCCAGGCCTATCGTCGGATTGTTACTCAAAACCTCTGGCCAGAGTATATCATGTTTAGAGTGCGAGTCTCTTAAATACATGAGAGTAATTAGAAATCCAAAGGACGAGAAAGACACTACTTGGGCTTGGTGTGACGTAGTCAGCCTAGTGGGGACTGACACAAATAGACCGTGCCCTGAACCAAGTGGGTATAAGATGGTGAAGGGAATGGGGGCACGATTCATTAGAGCTTCTGAAGGGTTTCAGAATTACTTATGAGGTCAACCGTTGATCTTTCGATTAATTGGGGGTCATGATGTACTACTAGGTGTCACTCATGATCGTTCTATAATTTGTTGATTATAGACGGCCAACATAAATCGAAAGCCTATTTAGTCACACGCACTACGAGTAATCCGAGGGATTTAAAACGAGTTGAAAATTAGATTTTCCGATCAAGAGAAATAAGTCGAATCTGAATTTATCAGAGGCGCAACGGAAGCTTAAAATGACTAAGTCTTTTAAAGGCTTATTGGGCGAATTAAATGAGTTTAATTCGTGATCGGTTCGGGTTGGTTTGGCCGGCCAAAGAGGGTGCCAAACCTCTTTGTTGTGGCCGGCCACATTAAAGGGAAGAAACCAATTTAATTGGTTTAATTAATAAAATAAATCTAGTGCGATTTGTTTTATAAATTATGGATAAATAAATTTGTGTAAAGAAATTTATATAAATAAATTTATAGAAATTTATTCTTTTTATGGAAATTAAAATGATCCATGGAATGGTTTATTTTAATTTTATAAAATCAATTATGAATTGATTTTTCCATAATAAGAAAGTTTATAAATTTCTTATAAAATTTATTCCATAATAAAAGGAGAGATTAATTAGTTTTATTATAAAATTAGTTATAATAAAACTTGGTAATTCATAAGAGAATTTATAAGATAAATTTCTTATGATAACTAATTAGTTTTATTATAAAGTTAGTTATAATAAACTTGGTTTAAACGGAATAATTCATAAGAGAATTTATAGGATAAATTTCTTATGATAACTAATTTGTTTTATTATAAATTAGTTATAATAAACTGGTTTAAACGGAATAATTCATAAGAGAATTTATAGGATAAATTTCTTTGATAACTAATTCCGTTAATTCCGTTAGAGGAGACTTGGCAAGGGAGAAGCACTATATAAGGAACCAAAGGAGCCTTTATTTGCTAATTGAAATAGAGTTAACCTCTCCCTCTCTCTCTATTATTCTCTTCCCTTTCTCTCTTTCCCTTAGGGCCGGCGCCCTTCACCATCCTAGGGCCGGCGCATACCAACCCTAGGGTCGGCGCACCTACATCCCAAGGGAGTTGCCGTGAGCTACCAAGAAGAAGGAGAAGCCAAACAAGAAGAAGAAGAAGCGGATACAACTCCTCTCTTCCCGGAATTGAGATTCCGTTTCTTGTTGGTTAGTTTCCATCTTTCCTCTCTTGATCTTCTTGTTGTGCTTTAGAGAATCTAGTAGTTCTCGTCGGCACAAAACTCGTGACTTGCCAAGTCATCCCGAAGAGAACTCGGCGTGGACGCGAATAGAGGCGAAGCTTCCAAGGGACGCTACGGTTGGATCTCGTCCCTTACTTCGAGTTACGCGAGGTACTTAGTAAATTAGTTTACTTTTCCGCAAACTTTTATTTTATGATTATGTCGATACACTATAAGGTTGCATGCTAGATACGAAGTTAAAATAATTTAGGAAATTATTTTATGCAAACTCTTCCGCTGCACGTAAAAATTTGAAATTTTACGAACTCGTATCCTTGTCGACATGCACCCGGTCCCAACAGTGGTATCAGAGCCGGTTAGTGTTCGACTTAATCAAATAATTGTTTTGTGGAAAACTTTGTCATGATCTCAATTTCGGAAAAATTTTCAATTATGGAAACTTTCAAATTATAATAAATTTTAGATTTAGGAATTTCAAAGTTTGGAAATCCTCATGAAATTTCGCAAACGTTTGAAATTTTCTATTTTCTGAAATTTTATAATAATTTGAAACTTCCCATCTTTGGAAACTTTCCAATTTTGGAAATTTTTCTATTTTAGAAATTTTCCAATTTTGGAAATATGTAAGTTTTCTTTGTACCGGAAACTTACAATTATTCTGAAAATCAATTTTCGAAATCTCGCAATTTTGGGCACTTTCTTTTAAGAAAGTCTAGACAAATTCATGGACAGTTAATTGACAATTAAATTTGAATTGGTTTTTAAATTGACAACAAAATTCTTTATTTTGGATTGAGCCTCGGGGAGCCGTCCAATTTAAAGTTAGTTGTTGTAATTTAATTTCCCAATTTTTAATTGAAATTGTCATGTTTGATTGGATTGAGCCTCGGGGAGCCGTCCAATTGGATTTACAACACATTACTTTTCTTTGGGTATCTGAGCCTCGGGGAGCCACCCTTAGAAAACAATTTGTTGTAATTAATTAAATCCATGAATAAAATATGTTTAAGAGGTGATGCTCTTACATATTGTTGTCTCCAAAATTAATTAGGAAAATGGTTTCCTATAGAGTTTCTTAAATGAGATTTTCATGAAAATAATATGTAGTTGAATTAAGGGATTTGTCTCTTAATTTAATAAGATTTGATTTAGAGAAATCAAAGTCTTGAACATATTATTTCCGAAATTAATTATGACAATTTAGGAAATTGTTTCCCAAAACAATTCCTTTAATAAAGTATGAAATTATGATTAGGAAATCCGGTTCCTAATTTAATTCATGAGACTTGATAAATTAAGTCACATACATACTTTATTAAGGAAATCGTTAGTCATGACATAATTTTATGTCATGAATGTGCTTAAAAGAATGAGACCCAAAACCCCTTACAAAATATTAAGGCCAACACCTTCCATTAATATGGTTAGAATCGGAGTTTTGTTTCTCGCTTGGGTTGATGGACACATCCATGCCCGACTTGAACCTCAACATGTTCAAACCATGGAATTAGTTTATGAATAATATAGTTCGAGTCAGAGGTCAATCATTAGTTTTGGTTGTTGGACACATCCAAGCCTGACTAAGCGGTTGAATGAGCTCCAACCATGTTAAAACTATTTCTTGATTAATGGGTCAGCCTTAAGCTTGGAGCATCGATTTGTTGTGCCACAGCCAAGGTCGATGTAAAGAGAGGTGCAGTTGGGTGCTATGTATAATGATACATACTTGTTAATGAGTTAACAACCCAATGTTTTATGCAAACATTCAATTAGTTGATAGCATAATGTGATAGTTACATATATGTGATGTGTAATCGGTATAATTACCTACCTTCATAGCTAAGAAGAACTTGATGGCCACAGCCATGGTTGTTCTTATCTATGGTTGGATATCAACCTATTTGGAGATGTTCCTACGATCTCCCGAATTGATAATAAGGGTGACTCAATTCGTAAAATAAATAGGATTTAATTTATGTATGTTGATACATTCTTTAATAAATCTTCTCACATAATCTCAATTTGTATTTCTAGGTTAATCACTCGATCATGTCTTCCCTAAACTTGCGTTCCATTTTGGACACCAACAAATTAACTGGGCCTAATTTCATGGACTGGCTTCGAAACCTGAGGATAGTCCTCAAGGCAGAAAAGCCTGCTTATGTCCTTGAAGATCAACTTCCCAAACGTCCTTCTGAAAATGCAACTCCAGACCAGTTTCCTGAGTTGCTCAACCTGCTGAAGACTATAGAGCCTTCTGTAAAGCAGGATCAGAAGACGATACTGTTAGTTGGTTCCTCAAAGAAAGGTTCTAAGAGGAAGGCCAAAGAACAGAATAAGGGAAAGAAGAAAAAGGCTAAAAAGACTGAAAAGAAACCAAAAGGCACTTGCCATCATTGTGGCAAGGAGGGTCACTGGCGAAGAAACTGCAAGATTTATCTTGAGTCCTTGAAGAGAAGGCATCCGATGCCCCATCCTCTTCAAGTATCTTCGTTATTGAATGTCACTCTATTTCCTCAAAACCTGGGTACTTGATACTGGGTGTAGCTCACATATATGTAATGACATACAGGGCTAAGGAATAGAAGAAGACTCGTCAAGGGAGAAGCGAATTTGCGAGTTGGAAATGGAGCAAAGATTGCTGCTGTTGCCATCGGAACATATTTGCTAAAGCTCCCACTGGACGTGTCTTAGAATTGGATAATTGCTATTTCGTTCCTTCGTTAATAAAGAACATTGTATCTATTTCATGTTTGAATGAAAAGGGTTATCATTTAACTTTTAGTAACAATTGTTGTTACATAACTTTAAATGGCGTTCTTTATGGGAATGGAACTTTGTGCAATGGCATCTACACGTTAGATTTATCCAGTGACGTTTTCAATATCGAAGTTAGCAACAAACGTGCTCGAATAGATAATCGAATAGACTCCTACACTTGGCATTGTCGTCTTGGCCATGTAAGTAAGAAACGCATGACCGAATTACACCGATGTGGAATTTTGGAATCATTTGAACCCGGTTCATTTGATACATGCGAATCGTGCTTAAAAGGCAAGATGACCAAATTACCCTTTCCGGAAAAGGTAATCCAGTGGGAGAATTGCTTGGTCTAATACATACTGATGTATGTGGACCAATGTCAACTCTGCACAAGGAGGCTATAGCTACTTCATCACCTTTATCGATGATCACTCACGATTCGGGTACGTGTTCTTGATGAAACACAAATCTGAAGCTTTGAAAATTCAAAGAGTTCAGAAATGAAGTAGAGAAACAGCTTGGCAAAAGTATTAAAATACTTCGATCCGATCGGGGTGGTGAATACTTAAGTCAAGAGTTTCAAGATTATCTAAGGGACAATGGGATATTATCCCAATGGACTCCGCCATATACACCACAGCATAATGGTGTATCTGAGAGGCGAACCGAACCTTGATGGACATGGTTAGGTCATGATGAATCATGCAACTCTTCCAAAATCCTTTTGGGGTTATGCACTTAAGACAGCTGTTTATTTATTAAACAGAGTCCCGACCAAGGTAGTCTCTACTACTCCATATGAGATTTGGAATAGTAAGAAACCTCACTTAACTCACCTTAAGATATGGGGTTGTCCTGCTTATGTGAAGCGGGTTGTATCAGACAAATTGGATGCTAAGTCTGATAAATGTCTATTTATTGGATACCCTAAGGAAACGAAGGGTTACCAATTCTATCATCCCTTGGAACAAAAGGTGTTTGTTTCAAGGCATGCTGTATTTCTAGAAAAAGAATTTCTTTTACAAGAAAACAGTGGGAGTGGCATTGAACTTGATGAAGTTCAAGAAACTCCAATAGACATTACAGAGACACCGAGTCTAGGCCCACAACCGATAATTCATAATGATGAGCTATCAGTTGAACCTAAAACTACACCACCTCTTCGTAGGTCTGATAGGACACGCAACATTCCAGAGAGATACGGATTTCTCGTAAGTGAATCGAACGACGTGTTGCTCATTGGCGATGACGAACCTATCAGTTATGAAGATGTTCTGAAAAGTTCAGAAAGGGACAAATGGCTTGAAGCCATGAAGTCGGAAATGGATTCCATGTACGAAAATCAAGTATGGGACTTGGTTAACCCACCTGAAGGGATTAAACCCATAGGGTGCAAGTGGGTTTTCAAGAAGAAAACCGACATGGAAGGTAATGTTGTTACCTTTAAGGCTAGATTAGTGGCAAAAGGATATCGTCAGAAACAAGGAATTGATTATGACGAAACCTATTCGCCAGTAGCTATGCTTAAATCCATTCGGATGCTCCTAGCCATAGCAGCTCATTATGATTATGAGATTTGGCAAATGGATGTGAAAACAGCTTTCCTTAACGGAAACCTGCTTGAGGACGTATACATGATACAGCCTGAAGGTTTCACATCGGTTGATAAAACCAAGGTATGCAAGCTTCGACGATCCATATATGGACTGAAGCAAGCATCTAGGAGCTGGAACATCCGTTTTGATGAGACAATCAAAAAGTTTGATTTCTCACAAAATCCTGACGAACCCTGTGTGTACAAGAAGGTTAGTGGGAGTGCAGTCGTATTCCTAGTATTATATGTCGACGACATCTTACTTATAGGAAACGATATTTCAGTCTTACAGACAGTTAAAATTTGGTTATCCAAAACTTTCTCCATGAAAGACCTGGGAGAAGCAACCTATATCCTTGGGATTAGAATCTATAGAGATAGATCAAAACGGTTGCTCGGTCTTTCACAGTCTACATATATAGACCGAGTGCTAAAAAGGTTTAGCATGTCGGAATCCAAGAAAGGTTACCTTCCCATCAGGCATGGGATCAACCTTTCAAAGTCTATGTGTCCGCGCACAGAAGACGAGAGGATTTGCATGAATAAGATTCCCTATGCATCCGCGATAGGATCTATCATGTATGCTATGTTATGTACTAGGCCTGATGTATCGTATGCTTTGAGCGTCACAAGCAGATACCAGTCGGATCCAGGAATGGATCACTGGGCGGCTGTTAAGACAATCCTTAAGTACTTAAGAAGAACTAAGGATGTGTTCCTAATATATGGAGAAGGAGATTTGGTAATACGTGGGTATACAGATGCCAGTTTCCAGACAGATAAGGATGACTCCAAATCGCAGTCTGGATACGTATTTACTTTGAATGGAGCGTAGTAAGTTGGAAAAGTTCCAAACAAGACACCGTAGCGGATTCCACCACGGAAGCGGAATATATCGCAGCTTCGGAAGCAGCAAAGGAAGCAGTCTGGATCAAGAAGTTTGTCTCCGAACTTGGTGTGGTTCCAACCATTGATGATGCAGTGCCGGTTTACTGCGACAACAATGGAGCTATTGCACAAGCAAAGGAACCAAGGTCTCATCAGCGATCCAAACACGTGCTTCGCCGCTATCATCTGATCAGAGAGATTATAAGTAGGAATGACATACAAATTGAGAGAGTTCCCACTGAAAGGAATATAGCGGATCCTTTAACTAAGGCCTTGCCTCAAAGCAAGTTTGAGGGTCATGTTAGAGCCTGTGGTATTGGATACCGTAGCGATTGGCATTAGGCCAAGTGGGAGTTTGTTAGTGATATGAGAGAAGTGTCCTAAGGCAATCGCCTTATGATTGTAAAACATTTATATTAATAAATGATAATTCACTATTTGAGTATACATGCTTGTGTATTTGATTGGGATCTTAAACTCATCTACTGAATGTCCGCAATACAACTCACAGCATAAGAGAATTTGTGATGAGATCACAACTAGTGATTATCTCTAAATGCGCAAATGTGAAGTATTGAAAATATCCCTAGTCGATGAATTGATAAAAACGGACACTATCAATTCTGTTGAGACTAGCATGGGTTATTCTCTAATCAGCTGATTCTCACTGGCTGGTGACATTGGGATGTCCGGAGATAAACATGGATGCTAGTTAAGGGAACTAGTTCATTGGAGTGACTAGCTGTAAGACTTCATATGGGAATCTACATGTAGATATGTCAATGAAGATCTTACTGCGGCTTAAGTGCGATGTTCCTTTGACTTGCGGTGTTCAAGTCATCTTGGTCATGGAGACTTATACTTTGACATCTTAAGCAAGCATCTCCAAGGAGGTGTGGACCCAGGATGATCGGGTATAAGCCGAAGTGCCCGAAGATGTTTGAACAGCCTACAAAGGATTCACCACTCCTTGCGAGGAGATGTATACCCAGGCCTATCGTCGGATTGTTACTCAAAGCCTCTGGCCAGAGCATATCATGTTTAGAGTGAGAGTCTCTAAAATACATGAGAGTAATTAGAAATCCAAAGGACGAGTAAGACATTACTTGGGCTAGGTGTGACGTAGTCAGCCTAGTGGGGACTGACACCATAGACCGTGTCCTGAACCAAGTGGGTATAAGGTGGTGAAGGGAATGGGGCACGATTCATTAGAGCTGCTGAAGGGTTTCAGAATAATTTCTTCTGAGGTCAAACCGTTGATCTTTCGATTAATTGGGGATCATGATGTACTACTAGGTGCCACTCATGATCGTTCTATAATTTGTTGATTATAGACGGCCAACATAAATCGAAAGCCTATTTAGTCACACGCACTACGAGTAATCCGAGGGATTTAAAACGAGTTGAAAATTGGATTTTCCGATCAAGAGAAATAAGTCGAATCTGAGTTAGTCAGAGGCGCAATGGAAGCTAAAAATGGCTAAGTCTTTTGAAGGCTTTTTGGGCGAATTAAATGAGTTTAATTCGCGGCGGTTCGGGTTGGTTTTGGCCGGCCAAAGAGGGTGTTAAACCCTCTTTGGTGGCCGGCCAAATAGAGGAGAATAAACCAATTTAATTGGTTTAATTAATTAAATAAATCTAGTACGATTTATTTTATAAATTATGGATAAATAAATTTGTATAAAGAAATTTATATAAATAAAATTTATAGAAATTTATTCTTTTATGGAAAGTTAAAATAATCCATGAATTGGGTTTATTTTAATTTTATAAAATCAATTATGAATTGATTTTTCCATAATAAGAAAGTTTATAAATTTCTTATAAAATTTATTCCATAATTTAAAGAGAAGAAGAATTAGTTTTTATTATAAATTAGTTTATAATAAAGACTTGGTTTAAACGGAATTAATTCATAAGAATTTATAGGATAAATTTCTTATGATAAATAATTAGTTTTATTATAAAGTTAGTTATAATAAAATTCATAAGAGAATTTATAGGATAAATCTCTTATGATAACTAATTTGTTTTATTATAAATTGTTTATAATAAGACTAGGCTTAAAAGGAATAAGCAATAAGAAAATTTATAAGATAAATTTCTTATAACTAATTCCGTTAATTCGGTTTAGAGGGAGACTTAGCAAAGGAGTTGCTACTATATAAAGGAACCAAAGGCTAGCCCTTAATTCCAATCAAACAATTAAGAGATTAATTATTCTCTCCCTCTCTCTCTTAATCTCTTCTCTCCTCCTCTTCTTCTCCTTCACATTAGGGCCGGCGCCCCATCCTTGTGGATTAGGGCCGGCGCACACAACCATCACCCAAGGGAGTTGGCGTGAGCTTTCAAGGAGAAGGAGAACCCGAACACGAAGAAGAAGAAGCGGATAGCGACTCCTCTCTTCTCGGAATTCGATTCCGTTACTTCGTTGGTTAGTTTTCCTAATTTTTCTCTTGTCCTTCTAGTTGTGCCTTCCGAGAATCTAGTAGTTCTCGTCGGCACAAAACTCGTGACTTTGCGAAGTCATCCCGAAGAGAACTCGGCGTGGACGCGAATAGAGGCGAAGCTTCCAAGGGACGCTACGGTTGGATCTCGTCCCTTTCTTCGAGTTACGCAAGGTACAAAAGTAAATTAGTTTACTTTTTCGCAAACTTTTATTTCATGATTATGTCGATACACTATAAGGTTGCATGCTAAATACGAAGTTAAAATAATTTAGGAAATTATTTTATGCAAACTCTTCCGCTGCACGTAAAAATTTTGAATTTTACGAACTCGTATCCTTGTCGACATGCACCCGGTCCCAACAGCTGGGGGCGCCCTGGGCACTGGGGGTGCCCCGGCCAGTAAGCAGCCTGAGCTTTTGTTGCTTTTCTTGTTTTGTGTTTCCCTTGGGGCGCCCGGGACACTGAGGGTGCCCTGCTCAGTTATTTGCCTCTCTCCTTTGAGCATTCTGAGCTGCAAACACACGTTCCTTCGGTCCTACATCCAGGGTTAGTCCAAAACAATATAAAGCATTAGAGTATTATGTTTATACAGCCTTAGCTGTCTTGGTTCTGACTTTGGGCCTTCAAAATGGAGCCCTAGGTCGAACCGATGCCTACTGTTCCCTCGACGGGGAACGCGTTCTCACCTACTCCTCTCGGGAGAATGTACATGATGCCAACCATTCCTCTGGTTGGACTTTTGCCTCGCGGTCCTTTGCCAGGTCTTGGATACCGAGCTGTCCTTCACCCGGTGCCTAACATTCCTTCGCTAGGGCTTCAGTCCCAAGCTGTCCTTCGCCTGGCGCCTAGCAGTCCTTCACCCGGTGCCTAACATTCCTTCGCTAGGGCTTCAGTCCCAAGCTGTCCTTCGCCTGGCGCCTAGCAGTCCTTCACTAGGGCTTTTTACCCTGGCATTCCTTTTCCAGTGCCAAGCAGTCCTTCGCTAGGGCTTTGTACCCTGGCATTCCTTCACCAGTGCCTAGCATTCCTTCGCTAGGGCTTTGTACCCTGGCATTCCTTTGCCAGTGCCTAGCATTCCTTCACTAGGGCTTTTTACCTTGCACACTAGAGTAACATTATTAGATAACAAGTGAGACTTAACTTTTGAACCATGTTGCCATTATCAAAACATAGGTTTGACTTGGGTGCTTTCTGCACCAACAATCTCCCCCTTTTTGATTTATCGCAACCCTAGTTCAAAAAGTTAAGTTTAATCAAAGCATGTAAAAATTAAATTTTGTTCCCTCCCCCTGGAAGGACTCTCCCCCTAGATTTTTCAAACATTCGTGGGGTTCTAAGTTTAAAAAAAAAATTCTTAGAATTATTTTCAACAGAAGGCTTTTGTATTTTCAAAAATGATTTTTGCACTTTTGAAAACATAAGTTTAGGTACTTGGAAATCTTTTGACAACTTAATTTTTAAAAGTACATAGAAGAGTTTTTGGAAGCATGAGTTTAAAGTACTTAGAAAAATTTTGAAGCCTTAAGTTTTAAAGTACTCAAAAGTTTTTGAAAGCTTTAACTTAAGTACTTAATAAGAAAAAAACTTAAATACTTAGTAAATTTTTGACAAACTCTAGTACTTAGTAAATTTTTGAGAAGCTTAAGTACTTAGAAAAAAACTTAAGTACTTAGTAAATTTTTGTGAAGCTTAAGTACTTAGAAAATTTTTGAAGAGCTTAAGTAAGTACTTTTTGAATAAAGGATAGATTTTGAAAATAAAAAATTTTAACCAAAAAAAATTTTAAATTCTCTCCTCTAATCTCTCCCCCTTTGCCATATATCAAAAAACAGATAAATATAGCAGAAATTAAATTGCATAAAGGAAATATTTTTCATAAAGGAAAATATTTGCATGATTTTGCTGTACTGAACTAATTCATGATAAGAACTCAATTTTAATTTTCTCTTGTAGGGACCTGTCTAACCCAATTAGCTACTTACTAACTATTATAAGCAGTAGTTTTTGCTAGGGTTAGTCAAGTTAAGTGTTCTGTTCAAGTTAGATTTTCGAAACTTGACACTTAACTTGATTACTGTATAGGTTGTATTTAGTGCCCCAATTACTGTAGATGCACTGACTTAAAGCATCTTGAATTAAGGCAAAGACCTAAGCATCTCAACCCATTCTAGGTTATCAATCAAAAGTACCCTAAGGTGCTTGTGAGATGTTGGCTTTAAAATCTATAAGTGCATGCAGTTCTAGGGTTAGGGCCTAAGCTAAGTCCATTTACGAAAAAGCCCTAGTTTTGAAAGGGGTAGTTTTGAAATAAAACTAAGTAAAAAATTTGTTTTTAAAGCTTTTCAAAACTGAATAAAGGCTGATTTGAAAATCATTTAAAAGAAAAAAAACTGATTTTAAGTAAGAGAACCATTAGTTGACTAGGCCTATTCTACTAAGCACAATCCAAGATCAGATACTTAAGTTAAATAAGTAGTCAAACATAATAGGTTAACTAGTCAAACAGAGGTACAGTAGCGTCAAACATAAGTCATGTTTTGGTTACTTAGTACAATGCAGAAATAGTCTAACTATGAAGAAGGGCCAGGGTGATCAGATGGGCCAGGCTGCCATGAATCGAATCATGCCATCATCTCAATGTATCGTGCATCAGCCACTTCTCGATCGGCTCTACGAGCGTCCATCTGCTCGATGTGATAGGCCTCGACCTCCTCTCGGAGACTGTGAATCTCCATCTGTATCTGTGTGAGGCGTTGGTCGAGGGTCGGTGGTGGAGGCTCGTCTATGTGTGCTCAGGCTGCTGCTGCCAGATCCCCGACATCGACCTCAACCTCCTCGTCTGAGTCGATTTGGGGAGCTGCTCTCTGACGTCTCCAGGACAAGACCCCGGTACCGGAAACCTCTATACCAGATAGAGAGAAGTTTCTATATCCTATCTCGTCGTAATCAATCAACTCAGCCATCTCTCCCTCAGTGATGTTCCGACCGTGGTGATGTAATATGGACGTGATGATGTGGAAGTAGGGTGTGCGTACCCGCCCTTGCGTGGTAACACTGGATGCATGTAGGATAGCATGAAACATGTGAAGTCCTATGTCGATGTATAGCTGATGAATCAAGGCATATAGGAGAAAGGCGTGGAATGGTCGCATAGTGGTGACGTCTCTAGTAGATAAGGGCAGAATACATTGGACTATGACTCTATATAGAGCGTATTCCTGGACCTGTAATTCGACAGACTGAAATCGTCTGGCCAGGGGTTGCCTAAAGAAATATGAATGTAATGTATCTAAGGTAATGTGAGAGTAGGGAGCATCAAAGGGAGGCTCCCTAGGAGGGTAACAACAGAAGGTGGACTGCGAGAGTCGTAGTCCTAGAAATCGGTTGAGTAGTGTAGAGAAGAAGGGGGTATGGAGCCTTTTTATAGGTGATTGGCGGGCGCCCTGTAGCGGGAGGGCGCCCCGCCTGGCGAGGGCGCCCTGGCCAGGGCTGCAGCTGCCTTTTGGCAGCTTTCTGTCAAACACTGGCTATACGGGGGCGCCCGGCAGCACCCGGGCGCCTTGGTCAGCGTGCAATGACAAAACAGCTTCTTTTGACCAGCCTCGGGGCGCCCGCAAGGGTTTGGGCGCCCTAAGAACTGGTTCTTGACCCTAACAGATTGCATTTGACCAGATTTGACCCGGGTTGGGTATTTTAACCATGGATTGACTACTTTGACCGTGGTTTGACTACTTTAACCATAGTTTTACTACTTTGACCATAGTTTGACTGCTTTGACCATAGTTTGACTTATATTATTTCAGTGCCGTTCTAAACTAAATGTTAAACAAAATGCAGTTATTGAATGAATTTTCATTAAGTTTGTCGTCTCACCCAGTCTACGGTTATCAACCACGTTAGCCTTATAGATTTTGTGAGACAGGTTTTGACAGATAAAATTATTTTGTGAAATTATTATTTATTTTGAAAACCTTAAATTAATTTTTGAAAACAGTTAAATTTATTTAGAAAGAAAATGTTTGAATCTATACCTAACTGAAAGTTTGTGTTAGATTTGAATTTGACAAAAAGTAATTTGAATTTGAAATTCAAAAATTGACTTCTAGGTCTTGGTGAGGCACTAGGCCTTCTTTGGCCGCAGCCTTATTGGATCATCAACCCTTTCCTTGACAAAGCCGTTTAATGAAATTTCATTTTCAAAATTAATCTTTGAAAAAGTTCTGGTCTAACTAGTTTGGATTTTGGATCGGTAGCTTCGGCTAGTTTCACCAGTCTAAAGAGACCAAGTAAACTTGATCTTTTTAGAATTGGTTTCCCTAACGTACTATCATCTCACCTCCACCAATACTATGTTGTCAAGTTTCAGTTAAGTTTGTTCAGTCCTTATTCTAACCATTCCTAAATCTAAGCATTGTAAATTGCAGAAATTTAAATAATCAATCAATCAAGCAAATTGCAAGAATTAAATTTTATTTAACAATAAATATAGTTTTTAATTTGGCTCCCCCTGGACTAAAGCCATGGTAATGATTAGGCATGATGTGAATCTTGTCCTTGGGGATCCAATACTGATTTGATCCAGTGGGTTTGTTCAGGTACAGTTTAGGTACCCATGCCTGAACTTTACTTCTGGACTGATTCAGTACAGCAAAGTAAGATCTTTATCGGGATTTGGTTCTATAGCCAAGTCCGGATCGATTTAGAACGGACTTCTGTTTTCCAAGAATCATGTCAAGACCCTTGGAACCAGAAGTGAATCGTTCTAAGGCAGCTCTAAGATCCTTAACCTCAGTTTTCAGGGAGGAGTTCTCTTTCTCAAGTTTTTCAACTTGAGTAGGAGTTCCTTCTTGAACTTTCTCGGTTAAGGATTTAGAGTCAGTTCCCTCTTTCAGGAGTATTACTTCCTGTTGGAGGGATTCGACTCGGAGTTTGGCTTTCGCCAAGTCTCGAGAAAGATATGAAATATGTTCATTTAACAGACTTCTATTGAAACCACTTACCTTGATTTCGCCGTCTTCTGAAAAGGTTAGTCTGCCGTCGTCCTGTTCAGATTCTGACTCGGTCTAGACTTCTTCTGAGGCGGTCAGGGCTAGTAGGTTTGACTGGGGTGCTTCTTCTTCTTCTTCTTCTGAGGAAGATTCGTCCCAGGTTGCTTGGAGTGCTTTCTTTCTTCTTGTCTTCTTGGTCTCCTTCAGGTTTGGATACTATGTCTTGTAGTGACCCTTCTTCTTGCACTCGTAGCAAGTCACGTTGGGCTTGTTTTTGTCATTTGTGGGTTCAGCTGGTTCGTCCTTTCTTCGGTTGGCCTTCCTTCTGTTGGTTTGGTTCTTCAATTCTTTATAGTAGCTTCGGGCCAATCGGACCAGCTTAGGTCGATCTCCTTCATCGTCTTCTGAGTCTGAGTCTGAGTTAGACTCGGGTTCAGGTTGAGGTTTCTTCTTTGTTGACCTTCTAGTTTTTCCTGCAACAAAGGCAATACCTCTCTCGGCCAAATTGTAATTAGTTTGTTCATGCAGTTCTAATTCGGAAAACAATTCATCTAATTTTATTTTTGAAAGATCCCTTGAGACCTTGTATGCATCTACAATAGATGCCCACAAGGTGTTTCTAGGGAAAGCATTTAAATCATACCTTATTAGGTCACGGTTTTCGACCTTGTGACCTATAGTGTGAAGACCGTTCATCAATTCTTGGATTCGTGCGTGAAGCTGGGCTGCTGTTTCATTTTCGGCCATCTTGATGGTATACAATTTGTTCAGGAACAGATCTCTCTTACTGATCCGAGTGTCTGATGTTCCTTCGTGCAGCTCGATCAATTTTGCCCACAGCTCCTTGGCACTGTTGAAGGGACCCAGCCGGTTCAGCTCCTCTTTTGTTAAGCCGCATTAGAGGGTCTGAGTCGCCTTTGCATCTGCTTCGATTCTTCGTTTCAGAGCGGTGTCCCACTCTGTGTAGCTTTGAGGAACTCCTTCAGCATTTGTGAGAATCTCCAGTCCGGACTGGATGATAATCCACATGTCCACCTGAGTTTTCAGGTGGACCTCCATTCGACTTTTCCAGTAGGAAAAGTCTTCTCCACTGAAAAGTGGAGGTCTGGCGGTGCTGAATCCTTCTAGCATGGCCATTTAATCTGAAAAAAATAACTAACAAAAAAAATTTCCCAAGACTTGGTCTTGGATTAGTAGTGCGGGATAAGGAAAATAAAATATCGAGGGGTGTTGCACCAACCTCGATTAACAAAAAAAATTTGAACGAAAAGTATATTAGAAGAAATTCGAACGAGAGAAAGAAAAAAAAATCCAAAAATTTTTTCAAACTGGTGGTTGCACCAAATTTGAATAACCCCGCTCTGATACCACTTGTTGGATCGAGAGAGCCGATAGAGGGGGGGTGAATATAGGAAAACGTTTGGATTTAACAAATAGAGAAATTATGCAGCGGAAATTAAAACACACAACGCAAACACATATATTTTTACTTGGTTCGGAGCCTAGGTTGACTCCTACTCCAAGGCCCACGGTCGTTGACCGTTTTCTGTGGGCAATTCTATAAGTTCGCAAAAGGATTACAAATTAATATTACAATTGCAGCATTGTAAACACAAAAAGGGAATTGCTCTTCGTTACCGACGCTCGAGGTAGATTGACTTTTCGGAGCGTAGAGATGTCGTCGGCTCGAGTTGGGAGGTTTCCGGAGCAGAGTGCGGGAGCAGAAGAGCGTAGAAGCGTTGAATCAAGTGTTGTTCTGAAAGCCTTGGCGTTGGGTGCTATTTATAGCACCTCGGGGCGCCCCCCCACATGTCACGCGATCCAAGCTTCGCTCGGTCAACCTCTATCCCACTCGAATAGGGATGAGGTTTGACACTGGGGGCGCCCTGGACGCTGGGGGCGCCCTTTTTGACTCTTTCGGTGCGGGCTTCTCGGCTGGATAAGGGTGATCAGCTTCGCTGGCGTAGGCGCGGGGCGCCCTGGGCACTGGGGGTGCCCTGGGCGTCCGGGGCACCCTGGACGCTGGGGGTGCCCTGGGAACTGGGGGCGCCCCAGCCAGTAAGCAGCCTGAGCTTTTGTTGCTTTGCTTGTTTTGTGTTGCCCTTAGGGGCGCCCAGGACACTGAGGGCGCCCTGCTCAGTTACTTGCCTCTCTCCTTTGGGCATTCTGAGCTGCAGACACACGTTCCTTCGGTCCTGCATCCAGGGTTAGTCCAAAACAATATAAAGCATTAGAGTATTATGTTTATACAGCCTTAGCTATCTTGGTTCTGACTTTGGGCCTCCAAAATGGAGCCCTAGGTCGAACCGACGCCTACTGTTCCCTCGACGGGGAACGCTTCCTCACCTACTCCTCTCGGGAGAATGTACCTGATGCCAACCGTTCCTCTGGTTGGAATTTTGCCTCGCGGTCCTTCGCCAGGTCTTGGATACCGAGTCGTCCTTTGCCCGGTGCCTAGCATTCCTTCGCTAGGGCTTCAGTCCCAAGCTGTCCTTCACCTGGCGCCTAGCAGTCCTTTGCTAGGGCTTTTTACCCTAGCATTCCTTCGCTAGTGCCTAGCAGTCCTTCGCTAGGGCTTTGTACCCTGGCATTCCTTCACCAGTGCCTAGCATTCCTTCGCTAGGTCTTTGTACCCTGGCATTCCTTCGCCAGTGCCTAGCATTCCTTCACTAGGGCTTTTTACCTTGCACACTAGAGTAACATTATTAGATAACAAGTGAGACTTATCTTTTGAACCCTGTTGCCATTATCAAAACACAGGTTTGACTTGGGTGCTTTCTGCACCAACACTATCCTTCTTCTTCATGGATTTCTCCTCCTTCTTCTTTAGCTTCGGGCATTCACTCTTGAAGTACCCTTTCCTGCCACACTCATAACAAGAAATATTAGACTTATCAACTTTAGCTTCACTAGGGTTACCTTTACGCTTGAAGCGTTGACCCTTCCTCATCATCCTGCGAACAAAATTTTCCATCTCGGAGGAAGAAGACCCGCTGCCATCTTCCTCGGAATCGGACTCGGATTCGGAAGAGGATGAACATGAAGAGACTTCCTTCTCCTTCTTCTTCTCCTTCTTCTTCTTGTTCGATCGTTCCCCTGCAACTAAGGCAATCTCCTTCTCCTTGGGGCATTTGTTAGCCATTTCATGTAATTCCATTTCACAAAATAGATCATCTAGTTTAACAATTGATAAGTCATTGAAAACTTTGTAGGCATCCACAATGGATGACCACAAAGCATTCCTTGGAAATGCTTTTAACACATACCTCACAAGGTCATGATTCTCGACCTTTTCATCTATGGAATGAAGACCATTGAGGACTTCCTTGAACTGGCTATGTAACTCACCAACGGTTTCATTCTTTTTCATGGAGAGGTTTTGGAGTTGGTTGAGGAACAAATCCCTCTTGGCGATTCTTGAATCTCAGGTGCCCTCGTGGAGTTCTATGAGCTTGTTCCACAAATCTATTGCACTTGTAAAGGGACCAACCTTGATGAGTTAGTCTTTGTTCATGCCATATTGTAGGGTCACCACCGCCTTCGCGTCGGCTTCACTCTTCCGAGTTTGCTCAACCGTCCAATGCCAAGATTCTAGTTCTTTGCCTTCATCATCCTTAGGAGGGGAAAAGTCCTCCTTCACAACGAACCAAGTGTTGATATCCATCTTAAGGTAGTACTCCATCTTCGATCTCCAATATTGTAAATATGCTCCATCGAAGAAAGGAGGTCGGGTGGTGGAGAAGCCTTCTCTCAAAGCCATTTTTAATAGCTCTCGGTTGTTAATCCGCTTGTACAGAGTCCCAAGCTCTGATACCACTTGTTGGAACTTGGATGGCTAGAGATGGGGAGGTGAATGTAGCCAGACACTTGAAGTTTGGCTCTTTTGAAATTTCTGCGACTCAAAGGTTTAGTAGCACAGCGGAAGCAATAAAACAGAGTATGCAGCAAACTAAACCCTAAGTTAAACACAATCACAAGAACGTTAACAAGAGGATTTACAAGGTTCGGGGATAGCATGCCCCTACTCCTTGGCGTGCCCTTAAGGTTGGCGATCCCTTGATCCTCGGCAGATCAAGCCCCGGTGAACACCGGATAAAATGCAACCTCCTTCTCGGTGGAGTAACCTTTCCACAACATTTCAACAAGGATAAAGTTTTAAGCACAATGAAATACAAGAAAGATCTTACTTAGCACTTAGGACAGCAAGAACTCAGACAAACTTCTCCCGAGCTCCACTCAGCGCAGATCTCACGCAAGAATCCCCTTCTTCGTGTCTTCTCGCTGATGGACTTGCCAAGCCTTCTGACTCTTCTTCCCAATGCTCAAGTAACAGATGGTTGCTTCAAAGATAGCAGCTGCTTGCTCAAGATATGATGGAAGTAATCACACAAGCACAAGAATGCAGTAAGGAGAAGTTGCAGTAAGCTCTAGCGAGAAGTCTCTATTCCACTTCTCCGCTACGTAGCTTAAGTCTTCTCCACCAGCGACAGGTCACCACCTCACTGCAGCCTCCAGCTGCTCACCTGCCAACGCCAGCTACCACTGAGCTGTCCCTGTACTCCCTGAGCTTCCCTCAGCCAAGCTCCAGTCAGCAGCTCCAGCCGTTGCAACCTGAGATGACAAATGGACAAACCTGCACTAAGGAAAGGCTTCCATTGACTCTCCTTGAGTGTTTGAATCCATCCCTGTCACCTGCAGCATAATCAGACCATTAGCATAGCATATGACACAGAGAATCATGCATCAGAGATTAAGAGCAAGCAAATCAGATATGTTCAGACGTGTTCAGAGCGTCTGACAGTGCATTTTGAATTAAAGTGATCGGTCACCGGACCGATCAGGACTATCCCAGACCGATTAGTCTCCAACCTGATCGGTCCCCAGTGAGAAACTTGGGATCGCAAGCTCGTATGATCGGTCACCCTGACCAGTCACCAGATCGGTCACCAAACCGATCCTAAAATCAGCTTGCCACAATCCCGCTCGGAATCCACAGGCTGATCGGTCAACAGACCGATCAGGCCGATCCCAGATCGATCAGGCTCCAGCCTGATCGGTCAGGGTGAGAAACCCCGCGACAGTTGATCGTTCAGTCTGATTGGTCACGGTTTCTCCCTGATCGATCACCAGACCGATCAGGAGCCGATCAGTAGGTTTGCCAAAGACCTACTGGATGCTCCCTGATCGGTCACCGGACAGATCAGGAGCAGATCAGCAGGGAAACTCAACCCACTTGTGAGCTCCCTGATCGGTCACCAAACCGATCAGGTGCTTTGTAGTGAGTGAAATGCATACTCCCTGATCGATCTCCAGAACGATCAGTCATCACTGGATCGGTCACCAAATCGATCCACGAAGGAGCACCGTGCCAACTTCCCTGATCGGTCACCAGACCGATCCAAGGGCTCCAACCTAGCCCAACAAGCTAGGGTTTCACCCAACCTAGCCCTCCAAGCTAGGACCTGACCCTCCAAGTCAGGATTTCATCCAACCTAGCCCTCTAAGCTAGGACTTTTCACCTAACCCTCCAAGTTGGGACTTTTCACCTAACCCTCCAAGTTAGGACTTTTCACCTATCCCTCCAAGCTAGGACTTTTCACCCAACCTTCCAAGTTAGGACTTTTCCACACCTAGCCCTCCAAGCTAGGATTTTTCACACCTAACCCTCCAAGTTGGGACATTTCACCTAACCCTCTAGGTTAGGACTTTTCACCTAGCCCTCCAAGCTAGAACTTTTCACCCAACCTTCCAAGTTAGGACTTTTCCACACCTGGCCCTCCAAGCTAGGATTTTTCACACCTAACCCTCCAAGTTAGGATTTCTCCTCACCTAGCCCTCCTAGCTAGGATTTTATCATACCTAGTCCCACTAGGTATGCCTAGTCAATGACCAGGACTTAAACCCAATCATAATCATAATCATCAACCTAAACTAAAATCGATGTCAACACCAAATTAACAATCAGGGTCAGACAGCATCAACACCGCCCAGCCTAGTTTCCTTTGGAGAGAAACCCTAGTTTCTCTTTTCTTATTTTTGGTGAGAGGGAGAAGGAGAATGAGAAAACCTTTGGTTTCCTCTTCTTTCTATCCTTTATATACTAAGTGGTAGTTGAAACAACTTCCATAAAGAGGCACTTACTGACTCTTATCTTATATCCCAATGTGATGTTTTACCACCACTTAATGGGAACCTAAACTAATGCTAAACCAGGGGTCTTGGGTTCGAGCCTTGGCTCTGACCCCTTTAAGGAAATTTTAAATTTCTTTTTATTTTGAAAAATTCTAGAGATTTTCTGGGCGTTACAAGGCATGATACATCCAATGCATCCTCTTGATGCTTCTTGTAAGCATCCTTTTCTACACAGGTAGTGGTAGTGGCGGGTGCTTCATGAAGGCGTTGCACTAGGACGTACAACTTTTATTCTTTCTTGAGGATGATCCTCATGTTTTTGTATCAATCAAGGAAATTTGCTCCATTGAGCTTATCCTTCTCAAGGACAGATTGCAAAGAGAGACTATTCGACGTATTTGACGGCATGTTGATCTACAACATTAAAAATGCATAAATGAGTATCATATCTAAATCATTTAATTAAGCCTTTATTAAATGATGCTCCCACTGAATTATAATGTTTTTGCTAGGTGCTAGTCATGGATGTAGGTAAATGTAATTTGCCCAAACTACTAGCTCCAACCCAATAGCGACAACATTCATTTGGGACAAGATCCATATCAAACCTTACCCTGAGTTAGCTTTGGCTAATCACCCAAGATTTAGTATGATTAGGTTGGCAATGTCAATTACATCTTATGTAACTCTTATGAACAAAGTGTCAAAATCCACATTATACATCATCTTGATTTAGCTTAAGCTAATCGCCCAAGACTTAGTATAATTGTTCTTAAACCCAACTTTTGGGATATGCCTCTCAGTTCTCAATTCAATTAAGGTAACTTAGTTAAGTATAACCCAAAGTTCAATAGTGGGGCATCATAATTGTCCACTCATACTCTACGAAGATAAAATATGTCACTTTGTTTTAGCAACCCCAACAACAAATGATCGAGGTAGTAGTGAGTACTAAACATTGGTAGGCATATCGGGTTTATTTAATTAAGATAAACTTATCATCTAAACATGCATCACATACAAGTAATAATATAAGTAATAATCGTGACATGGTTATGGCCCATATATTATGATCCTCTCAAGCCAATGATAAGATTGAATGGTCAACCTAGGAATAACATCTTCTCCAAGTGCTTCCTTAGGTCGTCATGTGTTGTCGGCATTCTTCTTGTAACTTCATCCTCTAATGGACTTTCCACTCCTCGTTTTGTACATTACAAAATAAAGAAAACTCGAGTTACATTCGAGTGTAAATCTATTTTACAATTAGAAAAATAGAGATAAAGACACGACACACAAACCGTATTATGAATTACAACATTCACACACACACAACTTCAATTATATTGGAGCTAAGGTCCATAACCATGCACCATGGCAATAAACACACACAATAGATTTAGGACATCAATTTTTATTATGGTTGTAAAAAACATACTCATGAGCTGAAACCATAGGTCATTAAATTTGTTGAGTACAATTGGACCATAGCACGCTTTCATATTGCATATGATGATGCTATGGACTTTTAGTTTGATCAACACAAGCTTTCGTATTTTGACAAATGTTCATACATTATACAATCCATAACAAAAATATATCCTACATCTATATCACATATAAAAGTTTTTCTAAACTTTGACCGATCTTTCGCAAGTAGCACTGATTCCACTGTAGGGATCTTCATATGACAATAACATAAAAATGCAGTAGAAAACAAGATCCCTTGAGCGAAAAATTCGTATAAAGTTTGATCTATCTAATAGATATACCTTTGGAGCGTGCCCTTCGCTTATCCCGCTGGTCCTTGGTTCATCGAATCTCTTGTACGTTCAAGTGTCTGTGCCTCTAGTAGTATCCACATGAACATGATCTATGTTAGTGATATGAGAGAAGTGTCCTAAGGCAATCGCCTTATGATTGTAAAACATTTATATTAATAAATGATAATTCACTATTTGAGTATACATGCTTGTGTATTTGATTGGGATCTTAAACTCATCTACTGAATGTCTGCAATACAACTCACAGCATAAGAGAATTTGTGATGAGATCACAACTAGTGATTATCTCTAAATGCGCAAATGTGAAGTATTGAAAATATCCCTAGTCGATGAATTGATAAAAACGGACATTATCAGTTCTGTTGAGACTAGCATGGGTTATTCTCTATTCAGCTGATTCTCACTGGCTGGTGACATTGGGATGTCCGGAGATAAACATGGATGCTAGTTAAGGGAACTAGTTCATTGGAGTGACTAGCTGTAAGACTTCATATGGGAATCTACATGTAGATATGTCAATGAAGATCTTACTTCAGCTTAAGTGCGATGTTCCTTTGACTTACGGTGTTCAAGTCATCTTGGTCATAGAGACTTATACTTTGACATCTTAAGCAAGCATCTCCAAGGAGGTGTGGACCCAGGATGATCGGGTATAAGCCGAAGTGCCCGAAGATGTTTGAACAGCCTATAAAGGATTCACCACTCCTTGCGAGGAGATGTATACCCAGGCCTATCGTCGGATTGTTACTCAAAGCCTCTGGCCAGAGCATATCATGTTTAGAGTGAGAGTCTCTAAAATATATGAGAGTAATTAGAAATCCAAAGGACGAGTAAGACATTACTTGAGCTAGGCGTGACGTAGTCAGCCTAGTGGGGACTGACACCATTGACCGTGTCCTGAACCAAGTGGGTATAAGGTGGTGAAGGGAATGGGGCACGATTCATTAGAGCTGCTGAAGGGTTTTAGAACAATTTCTTCTGAGGTCAAACCGTTGATCTTTCGATTAATTGGGGATCATGATGTACTACTAGGTGCCACTCATGATCGTTCTATAATTAGTTGATTATAGACGGCCAACATAAATCGAAAGCCTATTTAGTCACACGCACTACGAGTAATCCGAGGGATTTAAAACGAGTTGAAAATTGGATTTTCCGATCAAGAGAAATAAGTCGAATCTGAGTTAGTCAAAGGCGCAATGGAAGCTAAAAATGGCTAAGTCTTTTGAAGGCTTTTTGGGCGAATTAAATGAGTTTAATTCGCGGCGGTTCGGGTTGGTTTGGCCGGCCAAAGAGGGTGCCAAAACCCCCTTTGGTGGCCGGCCAATAAAGAGGAGAAAACCAATTAATTTTGGTTTAATTAATAAGATAAATCCAGCGCGATTTATTTTATAAATTATGGATAAATAAATTTGTATAAAGAAATTTATATAAATAAATTTATAGAAATTTATTCTTTTATGGAAGATTAAAATAATCCATGAATTGGGTTTATTTTAATTTTATAAAATTAATTATGAATTGATTTTTCCATAATAAGAAAGTTTATAAATTTCTTATAAAATTTATTCTATAATTTAAAGAGAAGAAGAATTTGTTTTATTATAAATTAGTTATAATAAAACTTGGTTTAAACGGAATAATTCATAAGAATTTATAGGATAAATTTCTTATGATAATTAATTAGTTTTTATTATAAAGTTAGTTATAATAAAATTCATAAGAGAATTTATAGGATAAATTTTCTTATGATAATTAATTTGTTTTATTATAAATTGGTTTATAATAAAGACTCGGTTTAAATGGAATAATTAATAAGAAAATTTATAAGATAAATTTCTTAAAACTAATTCCGTTAATTCGGTTTAGAGGGAGACTTAGCAAAGGAGTTGCTACTATATAAAGGAACCAAAGGCTAGCCCTTATTCCTAACTCAACTTATCATAGAGCTCTCCCTCTCTCTCTTAATCTCTTCTCCTCTCCCTCTCCCTCTCTTGCCTAGGGCCGGCGCCCACCCTTGTGGATTAGGGCCGGCGCACCCAACCAACATCCAAGGTGAAGTTGGCGTGAGCAATCAAGAAGGAGGAGAACCCGAACACGAAGAAGAAGAAGCGGATAGCGACTCCTCTCTTCCCGGAATATGATTCCGTTACTTCGTTGGTTAGTTTTCCATTATTTCTCTTATTCTTCTAGCTGTGCCTTTAGAGAATCTACTAGTTCTCGTCGGCACAAAACTCGTGACTTTGCGAAGTCATCCCGAAGAGAACTCGGCATGGACGCGAATAGAGGTGAAGCTTCCAAGGGACGCTATGGTTGGATCTCGTCCCTTACTTCGATTTACGCGAGGTACTTGGTAAATTTGTTTACTTTTCGCAAACTTTTATTTTATGATTATGTCGATACACTATAAGGTTGCATGCTAGATACGAAGTTAAAATAATTTAGGAAATTATTTTATGCAAACTCTTCCGCTGCATGTAAAAATTTTAAATTTTACGAACTCGTATCCTTGTCGACATGCACCCGGTCCCAACAGTGGTATCAGAGCCGGTTAGTGTTCGACTTAATCAAATAATTATTTTGTGGAAAACTCTGTCATGATCTCAATTTCGGAAAAAAAAATTTTCAATTATGGAAACTTTCAAATTATAATAAATTTTAGATTTAGGAATTTCAAAGTTTGGAAATCCTCATGAAATTTCGCAAACGTTGAAATTTTCTATTTTCTGAAATTTTATAATAATTTCGAAACTTCCCATCTTTGGAAACTTTCCAATTTTGGAAATTTTTCTATTTAGAAATTTTCCAATTTTGGAAATATGTAAGTTTCCTTTGTACCAGAAACTTACAATTATTCTGAAAATTAATTTTCGAAATCTCGCAATTTTGGGCACTTTCTTTTAAGAAAGTCTAGACAAATTCATGGACAGTTAATTGACAATTAAATTTGAATTGGTTTTTAAATTGACAACAAAATTCTTTATTTTGGATTGAGCCTCGGGGAGCCGTCCCATTTAAAGTTAGTTGTTGTTAATTTAATTTCCCAATTTTAATTGAAATTGTCATGTTTGATTGGATTGAGCCTCGGGGAGCCGTCCAATTGGATTTACAACACATTACTTTTCTTGGGTATCTGAGCCTCGGGGAGCCACCCTTAGAAAATAATTTGTTGTATTAATTAAATCCATGAATAAAATATGTTTAAGAGGTGATGCTCTTACATATTGTTGTCTCCAAAATTAATAGGAAAATGGTTTCCTATAGAGTTCTTAAATGAGATTTTCATGAAAATAATATGTAGTTGAATTAAGGGATTTGTCTCTTAATTTAACAAGATTGATTTAGAGAAATCAAGTCTTGAACATATTATTCCGAAATAATTATGACAATTTAGGAAATTGTTTCCCAAAACAATTCCTTTAATAAAGTATGAAATTATAATTAGGAAATCCGGTTCCTAATTTAATTCATGAGACTTGATAAATTAAGTCACATACATACTTTATTAAGGAAATCGTTAGTCATGACATAATTTTA
>JAGFNQ010002924.1:61712-100983 GCA_024364735.1 Boesenbergia rotunda | reverse complement strand
CACCCATGCCTTGACAACTTTCTTTTGTACCTTGGGTGTCTTAGATTGTCTCATATCAGTCCTAGACATCAAAGACACGAATGATGGTTCTTTGGGTCGGTAACCAATACCGGCCCTATTGTAGACCGCCCTTTGGGCATTCAAGATCATGTCTAGGGTCTTTGAGCTAGTTGAGAATTTCTCAAGAATACTCTTGAGCCTCTCAACTTCACTCTTTAATGATTTATTTTCATCCTCTAGCAATTCAACATGCAAATCATCTACATTCTCTTCCCTAGAGGACTTAAATTGTTCTACCTCAATTTTCAAGGATTTAATCTCATCCTCTAACATTTCAACATGCAAGTCGTCTACATCCTTATCCTTAGAAGATTTCAATTGTTCAACTTCTAATTGCAATGATTTAACCCTATTTTTTGATTTTTTCAGCATATTGGTTAAGCATGCAATTGCTCTATAACATTTTTCAAGTTCGGGAGAGGTTACCTCTTCATCATCCGAAGATGATAAAGCCGCGTTTGAGGAGTTGGAGGATTCATCACTTCTTTCTTCTCCAAGAGCCATGAGTGCCACATGCCGTGTGCTCTTCTCCTCCTCTTCATCGGATGAACTTGAGGAGGATTCATCCCAAGTGGCCTTCAAGGCCTTCTTCTTTTTCTTTGATTTCTCCTCTTTCTTCTTGGATTTCTCCTCCTTCTTCTTTAGCTTTGGGCATTCACTCTTGAAGTGCCCTTTCCTGCCACACTCATAACAAGAAACATTAGACTTATCAACTTTAGCTTCACTAGGGTTACCTTTACCCTTGAAGCATCGACCCTTCCTCATCATCCTTCGAACAAAATTTGCCATCTCGGAGGAAGAAGACCCACTGCCATCTTCCTCGGAATCGAACTCGGATTCGGAAGAGGATGAAGATGAAGAGACTTCCTTCTCCTTCTTCTTCTTGGTGGATCGTTCCCCTGCAACTAAGGCAATCCCCTTCTCCTTGGGGCCTTTGTTAGCCATTTCATGTAATTCCATTTCACAAAATAGATCATCTAGTTTAACAATTGATAAGTCCTTGGAAACTTTGTAGGCATCCACCATGGATGACCACAAAGCATTCCTTGGAAATGCTTTTAACACATACCTCACAAGGTCGCGATTCTCGACCTTTTCATTAATAGAATGAAGCCCGTTGAGGACTTCCTTGAACCGACTATGTAACTCACTTACGGTTTCATTCTCCTTCATGGAGAGGTTTTGGAGTTGGTTGAGGAACAAGTCCCTCTTGGCAATTCTTGAGTCTCGGGTTCCCTCATGAAGTTCAATAAGCTTATTTCACAAATCTTTTGCACTTGTAAATGGACCAACCTTGATGAGTTGGTCTTTGTTCATGCCACATTGTAGGGTCACCACCGCCTTCGCGTCGGCTTCACTCTTTCGGATTTGTTCAGCCGACCAACGCCATGATTCTAGTTCTTTACCTTCATCATCCTTTGGAGGGGTGAAACCCTCCTTCACAGCGAACCAAGTGTTGATATCCATCTTAAGATAGTATTCCATCTTCGATCTCCAATATTGGAAGTCTGCTCCATCGAAGAAAGGAGGTCGGGTGGTAGAGAAGTCTTCTCTCAAAGACATTTTTGATAGCTCTCGGTTGTTAATCCGCTTGTATAGAGCCCCAAGCTCTGATACCACTTGTTGGACCTTGGATGGCTAGAGAGGGGGGGGGGTGAATATAGCCAGACACCGAAATTTATGGCTTATCAAATTTCTGCACTTCAAACGTTAGTAGCACAGCGAAAGCTAAAAGAAAAACAGAGTATGCAGAAATGAAAACACTAAGCTAAGAGCAAACACAAGAACGCTAACAAGAGGATTTACAAGGTTCGGTGATAACTTGCCCCTACTCCTTGGCGTGCCCGTAAGGTGGGCGATCCCTTGATCGTCGGCAGATCAAGCCTCGGTGAACACCGGATAATAAGCAACCTCCTTCTCGGTGGAGTAACCTCTCCACAGCGTTTCAACAAGGATATAGTTTTAAGCACAATGAAACACAAGAAAGATCTTACTTAGCACTTAGGACAGCAAGAACTCAGACAAACTTCTCCCGAGCTCCACTCAGCGCAGATCTCACGCAAGAATCCCCTTCTTCGTGTCTTCTCGCTGATGGACTCGCCAAGCCTTCTGATTCTTCTTTCCAATGCTCAAGTAATAGATGGTTGCTTCAAAGATTGCAGTTGCTTGCTCAAGAGATGATGGAAGTAATCGCACAAGCACAAGAATGCAGTATGGAGAAGTTGCAGTAAGCTCTAGCCAGAAGTCTCTACTCCACTTCTCTACTACGCAGCTTAAGTCTTCTCCACCAGCGCCAGGTCACCACCTCACTGCAGCCTCCAGCTGCTCACCTGCCAATGCCAGCTACCACTGAGCTCTCCCTGGACTTCCTGACCTTCCCTCAGCAGCTCCAGTCAGCAGCTCCAGTTAGCAGCTCCAGCCGTTGCAACCTGAGATGGCAAATGGACAAACCTGCTCCAAGGAAAGGCCTCCTTTGACTCTCCTTGAGTGTTTGAATCCATCCCTGTCACCTGTAGCTTAATCAGACCATTAGCACAGCATATCAAGCAGAAAATCAAGTATCAGAGATCAAGCGCAGAGAATCAGATACGTTCAGACGCGATCAGAGCGTCTAACAGTGCAATTTGAATTAAAGTGATCGGTCACCGGACCGATCAGGACTATCCCAGATTGATCAGGCTCCAACCTGATCAGTCCACAGTGAGAAACTTGGGATCGCAAGCTTGTATGATCGATCACCCTGACTGGTCACCAGATCAGTCACCAAACCGATCCGGAAGTCAGCTTGCCACAATCTCACTCGGAATCCACTGGCTGATCGGTCACCAGACCGATCAGGCTGCTCTCAGACCGATCAGGCTCCATCCTGATTGGTCAGGGTGAGAAACCTCGCGACAGTTGATCGTTCAGCTTGATCGGTCACAGTTTCTCCCTGATCGGTCACCAGACTGATCAGGAGCCGATTAGTAGGTTTGCCAACAACCTACTGGATGCTCCCTGATCGGTCACTGGACCGATCAGGAACAGATCAGCAGGGGAACTCAACCAACTTGTAAGCTCCCTGATCGGTCACCAGACCGATCAGGAGCTGTGCAGTGAGTGAAACGCATACTCCCTGATCGGTCACCAGATCGATCAGTCATCGCTGGATCGGTCACCAGACCGATCCACGAAGGAGCACCGTGCCAATCTCCCTGATCGGTCACCAGACCGATCCAGGGGCTCCAACCTAGCCCAACAAGCTAGGGTTTCACCCAACCTAGCCCTCCAAGCTAGGACCTGACCCTCCAAGTCAGGATTTCATCCAACCTAGCCCTCTAAGCTAGGACTTTTCACCTAACCCTCCAAGTTGGGACTTTTCACCTAACCCTCCAAGTTAGGACTTTTCACCTAGCCCTCCAAGCTAGGACTTTTCACCCAACCCTTCTAAGTTAGGACTTTTCCATACCTAGCCCTCCAAGCTAGGATTTTTCACACCTAACCCTCCAAGTTGGGACTTTTCACCTAACCCTCCAAGTTAGGACTTTTCACCTAGCCCTTCAAGCTAGGACTTTTCACCCAACCTTCCAAGTTAGGACTTTTCCACACCTAGCCCTCCAAGCTAGGATTTTCCACACCTAACCCTCCAGGTTAGGATTTCTCCACACCTAGCCCTCCAAGCTAGGATTTTATCAAACCTAGTCCCACTAGGTATGCCTAGTCCACGATCAGGACTTAAACCCAATCATAATCATAATCATCAACCTAAACTAAAATCGATGTCAACACCAAAACAACAATCAGGGTCAGACTGCATCAACATGGACCTCCCAGGCGTCGCAATGAACCCAGTCAAAGTTTATCTCTGCTTCAAACTCACAGCAGCAGATACAGCTTTCAACCAGGGCGCCTGTATCATATGGGGCACCTGAATGAAAGCCTATTTTGCCTCCTTTCATGGAGGCGCCCTGGATGATGGGGGTGCCTAGCTCTATCTAGGCGCCTCCTTCAATGGGGGCACATAGCAGCCAACCTTCCAGCCGCTTTATGCGTTGTTTGGCTGCTTTGTCTTCCATTCTAGGTACCTGCAAGATACACAAATACAAAGCAAATACACACAATCTTAACCTTAAGGACATGGTTCTGACTTCGGATTTCCACGAAATCCTAGGTCGAACCGACGCAAGTTCCCACCCCTGGGAACGCGCCTTTCACCTACTCCTCTCAGGAGATGGTTGCCACCCAGTCCATTCGGGTGGACTTTTACTTAGCCTTCGATACTCTCGGATCTCAAGACGTCCGAACCTCAACCCGTCTCTACTTATGTCCTTAGTCATCGCTCAGCTAAGTTGCTCAATCCCTCGGACCAAGACTTCATAGCCAAACCCTAGGTCCAGGACTTCGGTGCCCAACCCTCGGCCAGGACTTCGTGCCCAATTCCTCGAACCAGGTCTTCGGTGCCCAACCCTCGGCCAGGACTTAGTGCCCAATTCCTCGAACTAGGTCTTCGGTGCCCAACCCTCTGCCAGGACTTAGTGCCCAATTCCTTGAACCAGGTCTTCGGTGCCCAACCCTCGGCCAGGACTTAGTGCCCAATCCATGATCAGGACTTAGTGCCCAATTCTTCGAACAGGACTTCGTGCCAAGGATAACTAGGACTTTGGTTCACTTTGGTCCAGTTTTCTTGACTACCCTTCCCTTGTTCAATGTATCACTGACTTAACCATATTGTCAAACATTAAAACACTTATAGGAGGACATCACTGATGCAACTTGCACCAACAATCTCCCCCTTTTTGATGTTTGACAATATCTTAAGTTAGATTGGTTGAAAGGGCTAAACCTTGAAAAAATAATCTAAGTTTTGAAAATACATTTTGATCTTTAGGAGAAAAATATTTCTAACATAAGCTCACTCTCTCCCTTTTTTGAAGAAAAACTTTTTGATTTTCATTGATCCTTTGGGAAGAAACAAAAATTTTCTAACTTAAGCTCTCACTCTCCCCCTTTGTCTTACATAAAAAAAAATACGACCAAAATACTTGCACCAACAATAAAAGATTTTCTTTTGAAAGTACTTAGTATAATTTTTGAAATCATAGCAGAGAGCTAGTTTAACAAGATCAATTGCACCAGAAAATTACGCCTTGAAAAGTATTGTGCATAAATTTTTTTTTGTATTTTCAGAAAATTTAGAAAATTTGTCACTTAGGAAAAAAATATTGCCTTGGAAAAACTTTTCTATTGAGAAAGATTTTCAAAAGGAATTGCATACTTAAATGATTTTTCCTTAGAAAAATATGTATTTTTTAATTATTTCACTTAGAGATTTTTGCATTTTAAAATAATACTTTGAAAAAATATTGTGCAAAACCTTATACTTTGAAAGATATTATGCATTTTTGAAAAATATAAGTACCTTTTTGAAAAATATTATGCATTTTTGAAAAATATAAGTACTTTGAAAAATATTATGAATTTGAAAAACAAATGTACTTTGAAAATATTATGAATTTGAAAAATGTAAGTACTTTGAAAAATATTATGAATTTGAAAAAGATAAGTACTTTGAAAAATATTATGAATTTGGAAAACATAAGTACTTTGAAAATATTATGAATTTAGAAAACATAAGTACTTTGAAAAATATTATGAATTTGAAAAACATAAGTACTTTGAAAATATTATAAATTTGAAAAAAAATTACTTGACTTATATTTTGAAAGTACTTACAAAAATATTATTTTTAGCACATAATATTTTACTTGCTTTGGTTTCTTTTCCAGTCTGACACAATCTTAGGAAACCTTGTTAACCACAAGGACATTTCCCTAAGTGTCCTGAAAATTCTCCAAACTCAAGTAAGTATTATTTGAAAAAGTATTTCAAAATGATTTTATAAGCCACAAAAGTTTTGGAAAATAGAATAATAGTATTTTAAAGACAAATTACTTATACTTTCAACAAGATTTTGAAAACTAGTGTATTAAAACATATTATTTTGAAATGTTCAATAATTCTTTTAATTTAACCTCCCCCTAAACTTAACACAGTCCTTGGAAGCTTGTTGACCACAAATACTCTTCCTCTGAGTCCTTAGGGTTTGGTTCAGACCAAAAAGGATTATCTAATAATTCCAAAAAGTAATTGTCAAAGAAAATAATTGTTAGAAATAATTTCTTTTTGATTTAGACTTCCCCTAAATTTGACACATCCTCGGAGTCCTTGTAGATCATTAAGTAGACATCCTCTGTGTCTTTAGGGTTTATCAAAATCAAAAGAACAGCTTCAAATGACAATATGATAAAAAGATAAGTTTTTAGAAAATTCTACTTGGAATGAGAATCACTTTTAAAGTATAAGCTTTGAAAACATAAGTAATAGTGACTTAAAGCACCGTTTTCGAAATTCATTTTAAAATATAGTGATTTTTAAAGCATAATTTTTTAAAAAAATTTAAAAAGAATAAAACACTCCTCCTGTACCGTTTGACTATATCTAAGTGCCTTAGGGGACTTTAGTGTTGACCTAAGAGGCTTGTGTCTAATTGTGTAGGTCAAACAATTTTTCAAAAGAATATAATTTTTGAAAATCTATCATATATAATCAATCAGACAAGCATGAATTCCATAAAAACATTATTATGTTGAAGCACTATTTTGAAAATATATTTTTAGAAAAATACACTAATAATTTTGAAAAATATTTTTCAATTTATTAGTCCTTAACATCTCACCCATTCTAGATGTCTCAATACAGTAAGCATGGTTATCTTATATGTGCACTATGAGATGCTTGAATCATTTTTCTTAATTCATTGTTAAATCTAAGACTTAATTAAAACTTGTGTTAGATTCAAATTTATCAAATAGTAAAGTGAATTTGATTTTCGGTAATCGGCTTCCAGGTCTTGGCTAGCCATGGAGGCCTTCTTTGGCCGTAGCCTTATTGGAGTAACAACCCTTTCCTTGACAAAGCCTTTTATCAAAAATTCATTTTCAAATTATTTCTTGAAAAATTTTGGTCTAACTAGCTTAGATTTTGGATCGGTAGTTTCGGCTAGTTCCACCAGACTAAACAGACCAAGTAGAATATACTTGACCTTATTAGAAGGGCTTCCCTAACGTACTATCATCTCACCTCCACCTAATACTAGGTTGTTCAAGTTTCAACTATTCTTTTTCCTATAACCGTTCTAAGTTATGCATAAAATTAAACGTGAATGACATGACATATATTTTAAGAAAATTGTATATGCATGACATGACAGTTATGCATGAGTCAAACAAGTTAAATTATTTTACTTAAGTTTCTAATGATGTATCAAATTCCCGATTTGATACATGTCGTGTGAACCCGTGAATATGCCAACCCACTTTAATATATTTAATTTTATTAAATTAATTGTTGCAGTTTGGTAAAATTTTATTTAATTCGAGTTTAAGTTACTTAAGAATTAATTGGATCTGAATTCAGAATTAATTAAAGTTGAATTAATTAAGAATTATTTAAAGTCAATTGAAGTTGAATTAATCGAAGTTATTAAATTAAGGGTTAATTAAATTAATTAGGAATTATTTGAATTTGAATTAATTAAGGATTAATTAAAGTTGAATTAGTTAAAGATTATTTGAATTTGAATTAATTAATTAAAGATTAATTAAAGTTAACTTAAATAAGAATTAAGATTAAGTTAATCAAGGAAAATTAAAATTAAGTTAATTAAGGATTATGTAAAGTTGAATTAATTAAGCATTATTTAAAGTTGAATTAACTAAGATAAGAATAAAAATTAAGGATTAACTAATTAAGGTTAAAAATTACTTAACATCTAATTAAAGTTTTTAAGATTTAAGTTTAAGTTATTTAGAGTTAAAATAAAAAATTAAAGTTAAATTAATTAAGGATTAATTTGTGAATTTAATTAAGAGTTAATTAAAGTTAAATTAATTAAGGATTAATTAACATTAATTAAATTAAGGATTAATTAAGGTTGAATAATTAAGGTTAAAATGATTAATTAATAATTGTGGGTTTAATTTCATTATTTTCATTATTTTAAAAACTTCTGATTCCTTTACTATTTCAGTTTTGTCTAATTTTTCAAGTTTTTCTAATACTTCTAATTTATTTGAATCTTTGTGAACTTTATTAACTATAACCTTGATCTTAGATAATTCCTTTTCCTCCTCATCCTCAAAATTATATCCCTCAATATCCTCAAAGTAGGTGGAGTAATTTGAGCCACTAGTTAATATTTTGTAATAATCTTCAGCATTATCTAAAATTAAATTATCATTTAAGAGAATTTCATTTTCAATATCCTCAAAGTTATCCTCAGCCTTATCTTCAGGATTAATCTCAAGAATTTCAGAATTATCAGTAAGATTTTCAAATTTGAATTCAGAGTTATCAGTAAGATTTTTAAATTTAAATTCTGAATTATCCTTAAGATTATCAGATTCAATTTCAGGAATAACATTAAGATTAATTACACAATTAATTTCAGAATTAATTTTAATATTATCAGAATTAATTTCAGAGATCATTGAATTGACATTAAGGATTAAATAATTAATTTCTGATATTTTAGCAACATCTACATTTTCTAACTGAGCATGCAAAATGTTAATTTGACTGTGCAGTAATTTTAATTTATCAGAAAAATTATCTAAATTATCTACATAGGATAGTGTAGGAATTTGAAAATTTTTCGGAATGTAAATTTTGCGTACCTTAGTCGGACACTTATTTTTATAATGTCCGTATTTTTCGCATTTGAAGCACCGTACGTGGCTCTTGTCCCTCCGGACTCCGGGCGCTTGTGCCTCCTTTGCTTCCGGTGGTGAAGTTCGAGCCTTACGAGTAGGGCACTGATTTTTATAGTGCCCTCTCTCCCTGCACTTGAAACATATTATGTGGAATTTAAAAATTGGCATTTAAAATAAAATATACCTGATTCACCCCTGGGTTCCCCCTCAACTCCTGGCGTCTTTGCTCCGACGGCGGTTAGTCCGGTGAAAAGCGATCTGGCTCTGAAACCACTTGTTGGACCGGTGCCGTAGATAGAGGGGGGGGGTTGAATATCGACCAAAAAAAATCTTTCGCGGAAACACGTAAACTTTCGTTCGTTCTGGACAGAGCGTTAGTAGCACAGTGGAAAAAAATAGTAAAGTAAAGACAACACAACTCAGAATGCACACGAGATTTACTTGGTTCCCGCCCCCAGGGTTAGTACATCCAAGGCCTAAGCACGGGAACGCCCGTCCACTAATGGTCTCATTTTCGGACTTTCCAGAGGCGGAGAAACCCGTCTTACAGTGCAAGAGTTACAAATAAAAGGATAAATAAATTTAACTGCAGAATGTAAACTCAAACCGAATAAACAGATTGAAACTCGGCCGATCTGGACCTCTGATGTGCCGCACACTTCCTCTTGGAGCCTCCAGGTTGTAGAGCTTCATCGTTAGCGCTTTTTCGTCACTTGGGAAGCTTAGAATGGTTTTTGGAAGTTGTATTCTGAGCCTTGGGGTCGAAGCCCCTTTTATAGGCTTCATTAGGGCGCCTGTGATCACTGGGGCGCCTCAAGGGCTTGGTCAAAGTTTATCTCCGCGACGAACTCGCCGCAGCAGATAACACTCTTGACCAGGGCACCCTGGACCTCCCAGGCGCCTCAATGAACCCAGTCAAAGCTTATCTCTGCTTCGAACTCGCAGCAGCAGATACAGCTTTCAACCAGGGCGCCTGTATCATATGGGGCACCTGAATGAAAGCCTATTTTGCCTCCTTTCATGGAGGCACCCTGGATGATGGGGGCGCCTAGCTCCATCTAGGAGCCTCCTTCAATGGGGGCGCCTAGCAGCCAGCCTTCCAGCTGCTTTGTCTTTCATTCTAGGTACCTGCAAGATACACAAATACAAACCAAATACACACACAATCTTAACCTTAAGGATTTAGTTCTATCTTTGGATTTCCACGAAACCCTAGGTCAAACCGACGCAAGTTCCCACCTCCGGGAACGCACCTTTCACCTACTCTCAGGAGACGGTTGCCACCCAGTCCATTCGGGTGGACTTTTACTTAGCCATCGATACTCTCGGATCTCGAGACGTCCGAACCTCGACCCGTCTCTACTTATATCCTTAGTCATCGCTCAGCTAAGTTGCTCAATCCCTCGGACCAAGATTTCGTGGCCAAACCCTAGGTTCAGGACTTCGGTGCCCAACCCTCGGCCAGGACTTCGTGCCCAATTCCTCGAACCAGGTCTTCGGTGCCTAACCCTTGTCCAGGACTTAGTGCCCAATTCCTCGAACTAGGTCTTTGGTGCCCAACCCTCAGCCAGGACTTGTGCCCAATTCCTTGAACCAGGTCTTCGGTGCCCAACCCTCGGCCAGGACTTAGTGCCCAATCCATGATCAGGACTTGGTGCCCAATTCTTCGAACCAGGACTTCGTGCCTAGGATAACTTGGACCTTGGTTCACTTTGGTCCAGTTTTCTTGACTACCCTTCCCTTGTTCAATGTATCACTGACTTAAGCATATTGTCAAACATTGGAACACTTAGAGGACATCACTGATGCAACTTGCACCAACAATAATCATGTATCTAAGTCAATCAAACATGCAAGTAGATATACAAGTATAACTAGTGATCAACTCAATGACATGTATAGTATGACATACATCTCTCCTACGCACACATTCACACATTTGTACTCTATAGAGTGAGAGTATCCAAGTGAGACTGTATTGACATAAACATGATTATCCAAGTATGAGGCGCTTAAGTATCATGTAGGAAAAATCAAGGGCAGATATAATGTAATTAACCTACTGCAACACATAACAAGTCATGCGTAGAAAAGGAACATCTACAGAAACAAGTAGAAGGTACCTGCATACAAAGAAGAAGCTCATATATGAAGAGAACCCCCATTCACATATTCATAATGAATCAATGCCCTATAACAAAATGCAGCTTTAGCTATTATCACAATGATAACTAGCTAAACATATATACAAACCCAATTAGGATTACCCTAATCATATTGTTCATTGATTAGGTTTTTGGCCCGACGTATCCCTAATTATGTTATGCCTGAATAACTTAGGCATTTCTCAAACCATGAATCAATTCCCTATGCCTAAGTTGATTAAATAGTATTGGCTCATGGCAATAGTAATAAATTCAAGAGGATCAAGCTAAAACAACAACCAAGATCATGATCTATTCCAAATTAATACAGCATTTATCACACTTCACAATCGAACCATTCTCACCAAGAACACACAACTCACAGTAAGGAAGATACAAGCTCAGAGTACCCCTCAAAACTCCAAGTCGAAAGCAATACTTATATCCAACAAAATTGGAAATCATAAGCAGTGATCTAAACAGAACAATCCAAAACCAACTCCAACATAAAACCCCACAGCATTGTTGGTGCAGGCATCACCTAAGTCAAACCTGGGTTTTGATAATGACAAAGGGTTCAAGAGTTAAGATGTTATTTTGGTCTAATATGTTCACTGAGTGTGCAGAAAGAAGTCCTGGCGAAGGGCAGCTGGGCAACTAGCGAAGGGCTGCTAGGCGTCAAAACCCTAAGACCAGGCGAAGGACTGCTAGGCACCTAGCGAAGGGCTGCTAGGCATCGAAGACCTGGCGAAGGGCTGCTAGGCATCGAAGACCTAGCGAAGGGTTGTTGGGCACCTGGCGAAGGGCTGCTCGACATTGAAGACCTGGCGAAGGGCTGCTAGGCACCTGGCGAAGAACTGCTGGGCAAATGTCCAACCGGAGGAGCCGGTTGGCAAAAGGTAAACTCTCCTAAGAGGAGTAGGTGAGGACGCATTCCCCATCGAGGGAACAGTAGGCGTCGGTTCGACCTAGGGTTCCATTTGGGATACCCGAAGTCAGAACTAAGACAGCTAAGACTGTAAAATCTAACTAATATTCTTGCCTTGTTTGTGTTGGCACTAACCTTGAATGCAGGGACAGAAGGAGTGTGTTTCTGCAGCTCAGAACGCCCCAAAGGAAGAGGGCAGGCAGCTGGGCTAGGCGCCCAGGAGGTCCCGGGCGCCCAAGGTCAAAGCCAAACAGTAGTTAAAGCAAGAAGCGCTTCGAAACAAAGCTGGGCTAGGCGCCCGGGAGGTCCCGGGCGCCCAAGGTCAAAGCCAAAGATGATTGGAAGCAAAATCAGCCACGAAGCCAGTGGACCCAGTCAACCTGGGCGCCCGGGAGGTCTCGGGCGCCCTAGTCAGCTCCAGAGCCGATTCGAAGGGGATAAGCGCTGACCAAGCTTCGGATAGAAGTTCTCGGATCCGAAGGCACATGTCAGGCGCCCCCGACGTCCCAGGCGCCCCCAGGAGCACCATAAAAGGGGCTCCACCCCAAGGCTTCAGAACAAGAATTTTTCAACGCCTCTAAGCCTTTCGTTCAAGCGCTCTGCTCCAGCAAACTCCGTTCCCGACATTCTAGCGCCACCGACGACCCTCTGCTCAGAAGTACGATCCACACCGGGCGTCGGTAATGAAAGGTGTGCTTGTTTAATTACTACACTACTATTGTACCAATTCTATAAATCTTTGCGTTATTATAGAATTGTCCGCATTAAACGGTTAAGGACCATGGGCCTTGGAGTAGGAGCAGACCGCGACTCCGAACCAAGTAAAAAATACTTGTGTTCCTCGTGCTTATTTTTAATTCCGCTGCGCACCTTCTCTTAAGTTTTATTCGAAAAGTTTTTACGATATTCACCCTCCCCTCTATCGTGTTTCTCGATCGAATAAGTGGTATCAGAGCAGGGTAGCTCAAATTTGGTGCAACCACCAATTTGGGAATTTTTCGGTTTTTTTTTTCAAAACTTTTATTCTTCTTTTCGATCGAAGTTTTTATCGTCAATCGAGGTTGGTGCAACACCACTCGATAAATTTGTTTTTTTCTTATTCCCGCACTGCTAATCCAAGACCAAGTCTTGGGACAGTTCTTGTTTTTTTTTGTCATTTCAGTAATTCCTAAATGGCCATTCAAGAGGGGTTCAGTACAGCTAGACCACCACTCTTCAGTGGGGAGGACTTCTCCTACTGGAAGAGTCGGATAGAAGCCACCTGAAAACTCAGGTGGACATGTGGATTATAATCGAATCTGAACTAGAAATCCCAAAAAACACTGAAGGAGTGCCACAATCTTACACCGAATGGGATGCCTCACTAAAAAGGAAGATCGAGGCGGATGCTAAAGCGACTCAGACACTTCAATCCGGTCTAACCAAAGAAGAGTTGAACCGTGTGGGATCATTCAACAGTGCAAAAGAACTTTGGGGTAAGTTAATTGAACTGCACAAAGGAACCTCTGACACCCGAATCAGCAAGAGGGACCTACTGCTAAACAAACTCTACACTATCAAAATGAACGACGGCGAGTCAGTAGCTCAGCTCCACGCCAGAATCCAGGAGTTGATGAACAGTCTACACACAATCGGTCACAAGGTAGAGAACCGTGACAGGTATTCCCTTAATGCTTTCCCGAGAAATACTTTGTGGGCATATATGGTAGATGCGTACAAAGTTTCAAGGGATCTCTCTAAAATCAAATTAGATGAGTTGTTTTCTGAACTTGAATTACATGAGCAGACTAACTGCACCTTGGCCGAGAAAGACATTGCTTTTGTTGCAGGCAAAACTGGAAAGATAACCAAGAAGAAGCCTCAACCTGCACCCGAGTCTGACTCAGACTCAGACTTGGACTCAGAAGACAGTGAAGGAGATCGGCCCAAGCTGGTTCGGCTAGCCCGGGACTACTACAAGGAGCTGAAAATCAGACCAACAGAAGGAAAACCAGCCGAAGAAAGGAAGAGCTAGCTGATCCTTCAAATGAAAAGACCAAACCAAATGTGACCTGCTACGAATGCAAAAAGAAGGGTCACTACAAGACGGAATGCCCCAATCTGAAGGAGACGAAGAAGACAAGAAGGAAGAAGACCCTTCAAGAAACATGGGACGAGTCTTCCTCCGAAGAAGAAGAAGAGGCCCCGCAATCGAACCTGCTCGCCTTGACTGCCTCCGAAGAAATCGAGACCGGATCAGAATTGGAGCCGGACGACGGAAATCTCACATTTTCAGAGGACGACAAAATCACTGTAAGTGGATTTTCTAAAGTTCAATTATCAGAGTTAATTGCTTACCTTTCTTGCGACTTGGCGAAAGCCAAAATTCAAGTCGAGTCACTCCGACAGGAAGTAAAACTCCTGAAAGAGGATACTGACTCTAGATCCTTAACTTAGAAGGTTCAAGAAGGAACCTCCTCTCAAGTTGAAAAACTTGAGAAAGAGAACTCCTTCTTGAAAACTCAAGTCAAGGACCTTAGAGCAGCTTTAGAACGATTCACTTCGGGTTCCAAGGGTCTTGACATGATCCTTGGAAAATAGAAGTCCATTCTAAATCGATCCGGATTAGGGTATCGAACCAAGGCTAGACAAAGGTCATATTATGCTGTATTGAATCAGTCTAGACCCAAAATTCAGGCATGGGTGCCCAAACTGTGCCTGAACAACAAAGTTGGACCAAATCAGTATTGGATCCCCAAGGACAAAATTCATATTTTGCCTAATCATTACCGTGACTTTAGTCCAGGGGGAGCCAATTTAAAAACTATTTTTATAGTTAAATAAATTTCGTTTGTTGTTTTAAATTGCATGATTGCTTGTTTATTTATTTTCTGTAAATTACCATGCTTAGACCTAGGACTGGTTAGATTAAGGACTAAACCAATTAACTGAAATTTGAACAACATAGTATTGGGTGGCGGTGAGATGATAGTACGTTAGGGAAGCCTTTTCTAATAAGGTCAAGTATACACTACTTGGTCTCTTTAGACTAGTGAAACTAGCCGAAGCTACCGATCCAAGACCCAAGCTAGTTAGACCAGAATTTCTCAAAAAGTAACCTTGAAAATGAAATTTCACTAAAAGGCTTTGTCAAGGAAAGGGTTGATGATCCAATAAGGCTACGACCAAAGAAGGCCTTGTGCCTCGCCAAGACCTGGAAGCCAATTTTTGAAATTCAAATTCAGTTTACTCTTTGTCAAATTCGAATCTAACATAAATTTTCAGTTAATCTTAGATTCAGATATTCTTTTTGAAAATAAATTCAAAACTAATTGTTTTCAAAATTAATCATGGTCTTTCAAAATAAATCTCTTAAACCTGTCTCACAAAAACCCATATGTTAACGTGATTGATAACTAGATACCAGGTGAGATAGTTAGGACATAAGTTAATGCAAAATCTGATTTCTGTAATATTGTTAAATAAAAACATTGAATTTAGAGTTGAATTGTCTTGATTGTTGGTTGGTCATTAGAGTCAAACCTAGTTAAACAGTCAAATTGGTCAATTGTCAAACAACAGTCAAATCGGGCGCCTATGACCCCTTGGGCGCCCAATCCCTTTCTCCTCGACCAAGACAGCAAAAGATGTCAATATTCTCAGCTAACCTGGGCGCCCGTGACCTATTGGGCACCTAGGGTTGTATAACAAGTCAAGGCAGAAAAGCTGCCAAAGGCAGCAACGACTGACCGAGGCACCCAGGTCCTCACGGGCGCCCCCAGGACCTACTGTCAAAGCAGAAAGACTGCCAAAGGCAGCTGCTTTCTGACCAGGGCCCCCAAGACCTCCCGGGTGCCTGACCGACTTCTATATAAAGCCCCGAAACCACCTTACTTTGCCACACCAAAAACGAACCTCTTCTCTAACTCCTCTCTTCCTAAGGCGCCCGAACGACCATCTCGTGCCCTCGAATGCACCACTGCAACCATGCCTCCCGGATGACTACGCGGTATCAATTTTTATGCATTTGTAATTAATTCCTTCTTATTTTGCTAAATGCATGTTACTTGTTATTACTTTTAGAAAGCGACGTGCTAATCACCCAAACCCCGGAACCGAGCCTAGCCCCGACCCTAGGTTCCCAACCCTAGAACTATTCAATAAGTTTGCTAGGACAACCTACAAACCCATCAAGACAAGCTTCTTGAATAGGCAGTTTTTTTACTCAATCCTGTCCATTGGCTATGGACGTAATCAACTTCTACCAACTTGATTGACTTGTTTTCTGCACACATCCTGTGAATACGACCCTATATGCAGAATTTTACAACAACTTAGTAAGACAAGATGATCTTAGTCATATCACCACTGTACAAGGAATGCCTTTGACTATCACGCCGTTGCTGTTTAACAGATTCCTTGGACTTCGACCTTCCCAGTCCACCTTCTGCTGTTACCCTCCTAGAGACCCTCCATTTGTTCCTCCTTACTCCCACATCGATCTGGACACCCTTCATTCATACTTCTATAGAAATCCTCGAAACCCTTTGGTTAGACGATTTCAGTCTGTAGATCTACAAGTCCAGGACTACGCTCTTTATAGAGTACTGGTCCGTTGCATTCTTCCCTTGTCCACTAGGGACGTCGCGATTATGCGACCATTCCTCACCTTCTTACTGTACGCATTGATCCATCACCTAGACATAGACATTGGACTTCATATATACCACACCATTCTACATGCGTCCAGTATTACTACCCAGGGTTGGGTATGCACCCGTTACTGCCACATCATCACTTCTCTTCTTCATCATTACGGTCGTGATATTACCGATGGAGAGATGACCTCGATGACTGAATTTGACGAGATTGGATTTAGAAACTTTTCCCTAGCGGGCATAGATGTCTCGGGTTCCGGGGTGTTATCATGGAGATGTCAGCGAGCTGGAGCTCAGATCGATTTCGACGATGACATAGAGGTCGACGTCGTAGAGGTCGCTGCTGAGATTCGGGAGCAGATGGAGGAGACCCCACCTTCGACGACTGACGAGAGATTAGCACTACTTCAGACAGAGATCCACAGCCTCAGGGAGGAAGTTGAGGCCAATCATGCAGAGTATATGGAGGCAAATGAGGCCTGTTACACTGAGTATATGAATGCCCTTAGAGTCAATCGAGAGAATAATGACGCACAATATAATGAAATGATGTCTCTGTTTCGATCATGGCAGCCTGGCCCATTTGACCATCCTGGCCCTTCCTCTTAGTTTAGATTGATATTCTCTGTTGTACTGTTGACTAGTTGACTACCCCTACTCAGTAGGGTTGACATGTATTTGACTATGGTTTGACTATGCTAGTCCTCAACTTGACCAGTTGACTTCTATATCTAGTTGCTAGTTGGTTACTTGATGATCTGCTTTTTATCAGTTACTCAGTTAGGGTTATGCTTGGTAGAATAGGACTTCTCTAATTATGTGTTTCAAAAACTATTTTATTTGCTGCAAAATCATTTCTTAATTTTCAATATGTTATTTAAAATGATTTTTCTGACTTAGTTTTTTAAATAAAATTTCTCCCTTCAAAAACTAGGGCTTTTTCACAAAATGGACATAGCCTAGGCCCTAACCCTAGAACTACATGCACCTATCTAGAAGCCAGCATCTCACAAGCACCTTAGGGTACTTTTTGATTGATAACCTAGAATGGGTTGAGATGCTTAGGTCTTTGCCTTAATTCAAGATGCTTTAAGTCAGTGCATCTGTAATAATTGGGGCACTAAATACCAACTAAACAGCAATCAGGTTAAGTGTCAAGCTTAGAAAATCTAACTTGATCATGATGAGGCAATCTGTGGTCCGGAGCGACCAAGTATTTTGATGTTTGGGTAAAGAGTTTAAGTTAGGTTTACCCTTGTGTTCTTATATGTGTATGTTGAGTGTGCAGGTTGTACAGGTACATATATGGACTTGACTGGACGACATCGGTACAGTGAAGGGTGGCATGGAGACAAGCTGGAGGCTTATGTGCACTCGAGGGACCTTGGAGAGCAGGGACGATGAGCTAAGGGGCACGAACATCGAGACATGCGTGAAGGATGAAATTGAGGCAAGCTGGAGGCTTGCGTGCATCCGAGGGACGGGAGCCGAAGATGAAGAGGGCGCGAAGGCAACAGTCGAGGCTGCCGTGGAGGAGTCAGTCGAGTCGTGAGGGTACGAGTGCTGTGTGATTGTACTCGGGAAATCCTAGGGTTTGAGTGCGGAGTGGAATGTACTCAGGAAGGGTAACCTTAGGTGGGTGAGTAGACCAGTCGACTGGCCTGGGGGCAGTCGACTGATGGAACTCACAGAAAGGTCTCAGCCGGGACCAGTCGACTGCCCTGGGGCAGTCGACTGGTAGGTGGCTGGTGAGTTGGCTGAGAATTCGAACGTTGGGGTGCAACGGTCGAATTTCAGTGGCACCAGTCGACTGCCCTGGGGGCAGTCGACTGGTGGCGAGGGTTTCAGCCCGAGTCCTATTTAAAGAGGACTTCGTGGTGGCTGAGATTCTTGACGAATTTGGTCTTGGTTAAAGGCAAATAGTAGTCTTTGTGCTCAGAGGTTCTCAGGTGTTGTGGCGAGGTTTCTCCACCCACAAGGAGCTACGAGGGCTAGACGGAGGTTATCCGAGGAGTGATCCACCGACGGATTCTTGGATTAGTCACCCGTCCGGGGTGGATACCAAGTAAAACCGATTTGTTAACGTTGTTTGTTTTGTTTATTATTGTTTCCGTTGTGCAACTAACAACGTAGGTACAAGAGAGATTCGAAAATTGCTATTCACCCCCTCTAGCGGACACAAATGATCCTACAGTTGGTATCAGAGCTAGGACCGCTCTTGATCGGACTAACCGCCGAGGGAGCATACGCTAGAGGAAGAAAGACAATGGAAGATAAGTTGGGGGAAGACATCTACACTCCACCGCCCTACGATCATGAAGACTTTAACTTTTAGAGGGCGAGAATAGAGACTTGGTTCGGGATGGAGTGGGCATGTCGAATCGCACTTGAAGAGCCATATGAGATTCCAAGGGATAAGCACGGAAAGAGGCTTAGGCCTAGATATTGAAATCAAGAACAACAAGATCAATCCAAGGCAAACGAAAAGGTAATGACAATTTTAGTTAATCTTTTGCCTAACAATGTTTTGAGTTGTGTAGGTAAATATCAACATGCATATGAATTATGGAGCAAATTGAAAGAAATTCATGAGAAACCTACACAATCTCAAGAGTCCAAAGAGATGAGTCAAATGGTTCAAGAAGAAGAAAAGGAGAAGAATTGACCATCTCATCAAGTGAAGTGGAAGAAGAAAGTGAGAGGTCATCTACCTCATCTAGAGAAGAGGAGGAGGTCACCACCTCAAGAATTGAGGGGGAGGAGAGACCCTCGTCAATGCCGGAACAAGAGGAGGCATCCACTTCATCCAAGGTTGAAGAAGAAGTCAACCTAGCCTCCACCTCCACCAAAGCAAGAGCCAAGGACCACATCACATGCTTTGGGTGCAATGAAAAGGGGCACTACAAAGACAAGTGCCCACTAGGTAAAATGGAGGTAAAGTCCCAACTCATTTCAAATTCTTCTAGTTCTAACATGGATTGTAGGAACAAAGAAGTCCTAGCTAAACGAAAGAGAATCAGATGCTTCACGTGTGGTGAGCTAGGACACTACCACACGAAATGCCCAATGAGTGGAAAGCTGAAGAAAATGGAGCATCTAAGAAGATGGGAGAAGGAGTAGAGAAAGAAAAGAAGCTTGCAACAAGGAGAAGCTCCAAAGGTAAGGAAGGTAACTCCTAACCTTAAGCCAAAATATAATTCGATTTTGAGTTCCTCTATGCATGATAAAATTAATCATTCACCTATGCATGCTAGAAATCATGAAAAGTGCTTACTTGTGCACAATTTTGGATTTAGATATATGATAGGACTAGGGTTAACAAGGTAGATCAAAATCCTAGGAAGAGCATGCACAATGTTAGACCTAAGACCTTTGGACCTAAGGATCATGACACTACTCCCAAGAAGGGAAGGAATGTGCCTAGGAAAATGGATAGGTTTAGGAATGTCCAAAATGGACATATGGACTCTAAGGCTAGAAATTTGGCAAAGGAAAATCAAGCCTTGAGGGCAAGGCTTGATGCATTGGAGAAGACCCTGGAAAGATTCACGATTGGATCTAAAGGTCTAGATATGGTATTGGGTAGTTTGAAACCCAACTACAATAGATCGGGTTTGGGATACCGGTCTAAGACCTCCAAGGCTAATGGAAAGAAAAATGCTAGGGTAGCATATGGTCATAGCAAGGAGGTAAAGCCCAAGGATGGCAAGGGGGTGCCATTCAAAGGGAAGGGAAAGGACTTAACCAAAGACAAAGTGTCTAAGGTCAAGAGAGTCCATTTTGTAAGCCAAGAGTCACCGGTGGCACACGAGTGTGGCTTAGTGTGGATTGAGTCACCTAGGGAGGTGGCTAAGGCTCAGAGCTCAAGGGCTCTAGGAGCCTTTGGGGTCTATGGTGAATGGATCTCAAGAGTTTTTCTCCTAGGAATTTAGGTGAAATGTGCCAAAAAGGGTTGGAAGACTTGGGTAAGTCTTAATCCTAGGTTTTGGCACATTGAAAGGGAATTTAGGGAGAAAAAGGTGAAAATGAGGTTATCATTGACAAAATTAGGTTTTAATGGGCAAAAATCATGTAATTCACTGAGAGAAATGAATTGTGACTAAGTATTAGAAGATACATCAAGGAAAAACCACAATTAGAACTTTTGGGTTGAGTTTAAATGATACATTTTAGAGAAAGTTGAGTTTCGTGCCAATATTGAGACTCATAGTACATTTGTTTGGAAATGAATTTTTCCCAAGTAGACATTGGCCCCACAAATCTCCCCACAAATTTCATAATTTTTGGAGATTTGTAGAATTATTTAGGGATTTTTGAAATTGGGCTGAAAACCTGAAAATCAGGTATCAGTCGATTGCCCTGGGGGCAGTCTACTGATCCGAGTGAATTTTCAGTCTAGAAGATCTTTGTGAGTTTTGGCAGTCGACTGCCATTTGGGCAGTCGACTGATCCAATAGGGTTAGAGAGAAGAGGTATTTTGGATGATAAGATATGACCCTAAAGTTAAATCCTGGATTATATTTTAAATGAAGCCTTGTCTCATGGTTTATTGATGATTGTATGAAATGAGACTATATAGATATTATGGATAATTCAAGGAAGATTGATAAGAGATAAGAAGAAAATTTCTTTGTATATTTGAGGATATTGAAAAGAAAGAGTTAAGGACAATTCCTTGTGTAAATTGATCATGGTTAGAGTTGACAAACACAAGGAATCATGAATTGAGTTCAAAATTGATACAAAGTGTCCATCCTTAAGGAAATTAGAAAATTAAGCCAAAGCCAAGCACATTTGTAGTTTTCATGAAATCATATTTTTCTAGGATAGGGTATATCCTAGCAAATGTGCTTGCAAATCTTTCAGATTGTTTTAGGTCTTTGTTGAGTTCTTTTTGGCACTAGGGATAAGGTTGCTTGGGGGCAATCCTTAAAGGTGTCCAAGGGAGAAGAACTTGGAAGTTGAGTTGGGTAGAACTTGACTTGGTATTAAGGTGTTAAGTTGGGAAGAACTTCACCTAGGTAAATGAAAATTGGAAGAAGACATAGGTTAAGGGGGAGGTTGCCTCCTTGGTTGCCTTAATTTTCATAACAAGAAAATTTTTGGGATATATGGTGAATAGACCTTAGGAGGGTTGTTCCTAGAGGTCTAGATGGACCATGAAGTGTGCCAAAAGAATTGGAGACGGACTTGAGGCTCAATTCTTGGGTTTCGGCACGGTGTTTTTGAGTTTCATGCATGGAAATATGACATTGGGGTCATATAGCATGAAGGTTGGTTTTTGATGTGCAAATGCCATATAAATCAATGCTAGGGATGCATTGTGGATTGGTATGGGCAGGGATATCAAGGGGAAACCAAAACTAGGACTTTTGGTTAAGGTTTGAGTGAACCTTTTTGCTAGTTTTGGGTCTTGTGTCAAACTTAGGAATGGTGATATAAAACATTTTGGAATGTATTTTTCCCAAGTAGGTATGGGTACCACAAATGTCTCCACAAAATTTGAGAATTTTTGGAGATTTGTGGAATTTCTGGCGCATTTTTGAATTTTGTCAGAAAGGCTGAAATTCTGATTTTCAGAGTATCAGTCGATTGCCCTGGGGGGCAGTCGACTGGTAATGGCTGAATTTTGTATCAACAGCTGGGTATGTGTCCAAATAATGCAAAACAAGTGTATGGGGGGCTAGTACACATTGTTTATGGTCATTAGGGATTAAAAGAACCAATAATTGGGATATTATTGGGGTCTTTTTGATGTTTGGCAAAGGGGGAGAAGTTTGGGTTTAAGTTGGGAAACCAAACTTACCTTTGCATGAAACCCTAGGTTTAGTGGGAGCTGAGTTTAGGGGGAGCATGGAGCATGATTGCTCCATTCTTGGTGTAAGGGGAACCTTGGAGAGGTTCGTAAAAAGCCTTTGTAAGTCCAATGTAGGGGGAGCTTGGGAAAAGCTTTTAAAAAGCCCGTTTTAGTGAAAAGTCCTAACTTGGAGAGTTAGGTGTGTAAAAGTCCTAGCTTGGAGGGCTAGGTGTGAGAAAGTCCTAACTTGGAGGGTTAGGTGTGGAAAATCCAAACTTAGAGGGTTAGGTGTGGGATGCCTTGGGATAGGATCCATTTTTGCATTGCATATGCATTGTTTTTGCTATTGACTACTATTTTGCTTTCCCTAACTTAAACGTATTGTCAAACATCAAAAGGGGGAGATTGTTGAGGCAATCTGTGGTTCGGAGCGACCAAGTGTTTTGATGTTTGGGCAAAGAGTTTAAGTTAGGTTTACCCTTGTGTTCTTATATGTGTATGTTGAGTGTGCAGGTTGTACAGGTACACATATGGACTTGACTGGACGGCCTTGGTACGGTGAAGGGTGGCATGGAGACAAGCTGGAGGCTTGTGTGCACCCGAGGGACCTTGGAGAGCAGGGACGATGAGCTGAGGGGCGCAGACTTCGAGGCATGCATGAAGGATAGCATGGAGGCAAGCTGGAGGCTTGCGTGCATCCGAGGGACGGGAGCCGAAGATGAAGAGGGCGCGAAGGCAACAGTCAAGGCTGCTGTGGAGGAGTCAGTCGAGTCATGAGGGTACGAGTGCTGTGTGATTGTACTCGGGAAATCCTAGGGTTTGAGTGCGGAGTGGAATGTACTCAGGAAGGGTAACCTTAGGTGGGTGAGTAGACCAGTCCACTTGCCTGGGGGCAGTCGATTGATGGAACTCACAGAAAGGTCTCAGCCCGGGGACCAGTCAACTGCCCTGGGGGCAGTCGACTGGTAGGTGGCTGGTGAGTTGGCTGAGAATTCGAACGTTCGGGGTGCAACGGTCGAATTTCAGTGGCTCCAGTCGACTGCCCTGGGGTCAGTCGACTGGTGGCGAGGGTTTTAGCCCGATCCCTATTTAAAGAGGAATTCGTGGTGGCTGAGATTCTTGACGAATCTTGTCTTGGTTAAAGGCAAGATAGTAGTCTTTGTGCTCAGAGGTCTGCTTGGTGTTGTGGCGAGGTTTCTCCACCCACAAGGAGCGACGAGGGCTAGCCGGAGGTTATCCGGGGAGTGATCCACCGACGGATTCTTGTATTAGTCACCCGTCCGGGGTGGATACCAAGTAAAACCGATTTGTTAGCGTTGTTTATTTTGTTTATTATTGTTTCCGCTGTGCAAGTAACAACGCAGGTACAAGAAAGATCCGAAAATCGCTATTCACCCCCTCTAGCAGACACAAACGATCCTACAGTTGGTATCAGAGCTAGAACCGCTCTTGATCGGACTAACCGCCGAGGGAGCATACGCTAGAGGAAGAAAGACAAAGGAATATAAGTTGGGGGAAGACATCTACACTCCACCATACTACGATCATGAAGACTTCAACTTTTGGAGGGTGAGAATCGAGACTTGGTTCGGGATGGAGTGGGCATGTCGAATCGCACTTGAAGAGCCATATGAGATTCCAAGGGATAAGCACGGAAAGAGGCTTAGGCCTAGATATTGGAATCAAGAACAACAAGATCAATCCAAGGCAAACGAAAAGGTAATGACAATTTTAGTTAATCTTTTGCCTAACAATGATTTGAGTTGTGTAGGTAAATATCAACATGCATATGAATTATGGAGCAAATTGAAAGAAATTCATGAGAAACCTACACAATCTCAAGAGTCCAAAGAGATGAGTCAAATGGTTCAAGAAGAAGAAAAAGGAGAAGAATTGACCATCTCATCAAGTGAAGTGGAAGAAGAAAGTGAGAGGTCATCTACCTCATCTAGAGAAGAGGAGGAGGTCACCACCTCAAGAATTGAGGGGGAGGAGAGGCCCTCGTCAATGCCGGAATAAGAGGAGGCATCCACTTCATCCAAGGTTGAAGAAGAAGTCGACCTAGCCTCCACCTCTACCTCCACCAAAGCAAGAGCCAAGGACCACATCACATGCTTTGGGTGCATTTATTCTGGATTCAGTAATTTTTTTTCTTGGTTTCAAAAATTATTCTAAGCATTTATTCTTGAAAATTTTCTAAAATTTCTTAAACTGTTAGAAAAATTTTCTAAAGTACTTAAAATATTTTCTTAAAGTGTTAGAAAAATTTTCTAAGTACTTAAACTGTTAGAAAAATTTTGTAAGTGCTTAAACTGCTTTCTTAAAGTGTTAGAAAATTTTTCTAAGTACTTAAACTGCTTTCTTAAACTGTTAGAAAATTTTTCTAAGTACTTAAACTGCTTTCTCAAACAGCTAGCAAAATTTTCTAAGTAGTTATACTTTCAAAATGACGTGCTTTCAAAAATTTATTCAAAGTACTTATTCTAAATCTTTGGTTAGTCGAAAATTTTCTAAGTATAAAATTCAAATTCCCCTGAAAATTTTCCAACTCAAAATATTTTGAAAATGGTTTCAAACTTAAAAACATTTTTGAAAATTCTCTAAGTGTTGAAAACTTGAAAAACGCTTCGCTTTAAGACTTAGAAATTTTTCAAAAACCCACGAACTTTTGAAAAACTTAGGGGGAGATTTTCTCCAGGGGGAGGAAATAAAGTTTAAGGTACTTCACCTGTTTTTGTTTAACTTAACTTTTTGAACCGGGTTGCCATAAATCAAAAAGGGGGAGATTGTTGGTGCAGGCAGCACCTAAGTCAAACCTGAGTATTGATAGTGGTAAAGGGTTCAAGAGTTAAGATGTTATTTTGGTCTAATATGTTCACTGAGTGTGCAGAAAGAAGTCCTGGCGAAGGGCAGCTGGGCAACTGGCGAAGGGCTGCTCGGCGTCAAAACCCTAAGACCTGGCGAAGGACTGCTAGGCACCTAGTGAAGGGCTGCTAGGCATCGAAGACCTGGCGAAGGGCTGCTAGGCACCTGGCGAAGGGTTGCTAGGCATCGAAGACCTGGCGAAGGGCTGCTGGGCACCTAGCGAAGGGATGCTCGGCATTGAAGACCTGGCGAAGGGCTGCTAGGGACCTGGCGAAGGACTGCTGGGAAAAAGTCCAACCGGAGGAGCCGGTTGGCAAAAGGTAAACTCTCCTGAGAGGAGTAGGTGAGGACGCGTTCCCCGTCGAGGGAACAGTAGGCGTCGGTTCGACCTAGGGTTCCATTTGGGAGACCCGAAGTCAGAACCAAGACAGCTAAGGCTGTAAAATCTAACTAATATTCTTGCATTGTTTGTGTTGGTACTAACCTTGAATGCAGGGACCGAAGGAGTGTGTTTCTGCAGCTCAGAACGCCCCAAAGGAAGAGGGCAAGCAGCTGGGCTAGGCACCCAGGAGGTCCCGGGCGCCCAAGGTCAAAGCCAAACAGCAGTTAAAGCAAGAAGCGCTTCGAAACAAAGCTGGGCTAGGCGCTCGGGAGGTCCTGGGCGCCCAAGGTCAAAGCCAAAGATGATTCGAAGCAAAATCAGCCACGAAGCTAGCGGACCCAGTTAACTTGGGCGCCCGGGAGGTCTCGGGCACCCTAGTCAGCTCCAGAGCCGATTCAAAGGGGATAAGCGCTTACCAAGCTTCGGATAGAAGTTCTCGGATCCGAAGGCACGTGTCAGGCGCCCCCGACGTCCCAGGCGCCCCCAGGAGCACTATAAAAGGGGCTCGACCCCAAGGCTTCAGAACAAGAATTTTCCAACGCCTCTAAGCCTTTCGTTCAAGTGCTCTACTCCGACAAACTCCGTTCCCGACATTCTAGCACCGACGACGACCCTCTGCTCAGAAGTACGATCCACACCGGGTGTCGGTAACGAAAGGTGTACTTGTTTAATTACTGCACTACTATTGTACCAATTCTGTAAATCTTTGCGTTATTATAGAATTGCCTGCAGTAAACGGTCAAGGACCGTGGGCCTTGGAGTAGGAGCCGACCGCGACTCCGAACCAAGTAAAAAATACTTGTGTTCCTCGTGCTTGTTTTTAATTCCGCTGCGCACCTTCTCTTAAGTTTTATTCGAAAAGTTTTCATGATATTCACCAACCCTCTATCGTGTTTCTCGATCCAACAATCATTTGTCCCAAACCCAAAGAACTCAGGCGAAGATTACATCCAACGCAACATCACTCCAAGATCTAAAATTCAATTGGAAGCACAGCTGTATTCAAACCAAAACAGTGATTCCTAACCACTGTTCTAAGCCATTGCAACACAAAATTATGTTAAAACAATATCAAAATGAAGATACTCCATAGGATTTTGGAAAAACTGGATTCCAAGATAATCAACCCCCAAACCGATAAGGATTCACACAGTAGTATCCTCCCAAATCTGAATCCGATCCAATAGACATCCCACGACAAAACACATCTCCAGATCAAAGGTACTAACCTAAGCGCAAATCCAAAATAGAAACCACTCCAAAATCTATAGTTCGATTAGAAAATCAATTCTCTAGAGAGATCTAATATAGAGTATCATTAATTTATCCAGCAACATACCCTAACGCAACCAAGCCTTATGTGAAATTCCACCGGGACCCTTCCTCTGCCCTTGATCTGGCATCACAGCAACAATGGGAGTAGATCAACTAATCCTAGATCCAAATTTGAGTTAACAACTCACGCAACCCTCTAGTTCACTGGAATACTAAGGAATGCTGCGATTAGAGACTGATGATATAATGCTAGAAGGAGAGGATCACTGAAATCACCCTACCTTAAAGTGGTCGTCCGGCAAGAAAGATAGAAGCACAACATTCTCGGCGATTGAGGCAAATATCTGTGACTAATGGGTGGAAGAACTCGAGTGGAGCTCGAGGGTGTATGAACGTGGATGTTGAGGCTTTGCATCAGATTGAATGTGGAAGAAGGGGAAGTCGGGCAGAGAATCTAAAGAAGAGGGGAGGGATTTAATTGGTGGAAAATTTTCAATTTACCCCTCCCTTTTGGTTTATTTAAAACCTCATCCATAATTTTGATTTTAAGTTTTCAGTGTTGGTTGAAGTTGCATAGGGATGTCCTCCTCTAAGTGTTTCAATGTTTGACATTATGCTTAAGTCAGTGATACATTGAACAAGGGAAGGGTAAGTCAATAGAGGTGTAACAAAGTGAACCAAAGTCCTAGTTATCCTAGGCACGAAGTCCTGGTTTAAGGAATTGGGCACTAAGACCTGGTTCGGGGAATTGGGCATGAAGTCCTGGCCAAGGGTTGGGCATCAAAGACCTGGTTCGAGGAATTGGGCACGAAGTCCTGGCCAAGGGTTGGGCACCGAAGACCTAGTTCGAGGAATTGGGCACAAAGTCCTGGCCGAGGGTTGGGCACCGAAGTCCTGGACCTAGGGTTTGGGCACGAAGTCTTGGTTCGAGGGATTGAGCAACTTAGCTGAGCGATGACTAAGGACAGATGTAGAGACGGGTCGAGGGTTGGACGTCTTGAGATCCGAGAGTATCGAAGGCTAAGTAAAAGTCCACCCGAATGGACTGGGTGGCAACTGCCTCCTGAGAGGAGTAGGTGAAAGGCGCATTCCCGGGGGTGGGAACTTTGTTTCGGTTTGACCTAGGGTTTCATGAAAATCCGAAGTCAGAACCAAGTCCTTAAGGTTAAGATTGTGTGTGTGTTTGCTTTGTATTTGTGTATCTTACAGGTACCTAGAATGGAAGACAAAGCAGGCAAACAACGCACCATGTGGCTGGAACCCTGGTTGCTAGGCGCCCCCATTGAAGGAGGCGCCTAGATGGAGCTAGACGCCCCCATCATCCAGGGCGCCTCCATGAAAGGAGGCAAAACAGGTTGTCATTCAGGCACCCCAGATGATACGAGCGCCTTGGTTGAAAGCTATATCTGCTGCTGCGGTTGGAAGCAGAGATAAGCTTTGACAGGGTTCATTGAGGCGCCTCGGAGGTCCAGGGCGCCCTGGACCTCCCAGGCGCCCTGGTCAAGAGGGTTATCTGCTGCGACGTGTTCACCGCGGAGATAAGGTTTGACCAAGCCCTTTGAGGCACCCCGGAGATCACAGGCGCCCTAATGAAGCCTATAAAAGGGACTTCGACCCCAAGGCTCAAAACACAACTTCTGAACATGATTCTAATCTTCCAAACTGATGACAAAGCGCTAACAACGAAGCTCTGCGATCAGGAGGCTCTAGGAGGATGTGCGCGACACTTCAGAGGTCCAAATCGGTCGGGTTTCAAATCTTGTTTGTTCGGTTTGAATTTAAATTTTGCACGTATTTTATTTATTCTTTTTATTGTAATTTCTGCACTATAAGACGGGTTTCTCCGCCTCCAGAAAGTCCGGAAAGGAGACCATTAGTGGACGGGCGTTCCCGTACTTAGGCCTTGGATGTACTAACCCTGGGGGGTTGGGAACCAAGTAAAAATCCTGCCTGTGCTGTGTTGTTTGTTTTCTTCGTTCTGTATATTTTCCACTGCACTAACTCTGAGTCTAGAATGAAGATCCGAAAGACGATTTCTGCGAAAGATTTTTACGGTCGATATTCACCCCCCCTCTATCGACGGCACCGGTCCTACAATTGATATCAGAGCCAGACTGCTCTTCACCAAACTAACCGCCGACGGAGCAAAGACGTCAGGAGTTGAGGGGGAGCGCAGGGGTGAATCAGGTATATTTTATTTAAATGTCTGTTTTTAAATTCCACATAATATGTTTCAAGTGTAGGGAGAGAGGACACTACAAAAATTAGTGTCCTACTCATAAGATTCGAACTTCACCACCGGAAGCAAAGGCAATTCCAGCACCAGGAGTCCAGAAGAACAAAGATCACATCAAATGCTTCAAGTGCGAAAAATACGGACACTACAAGAATAAATGTCCGGCAAAGGTACACAACATTTACATTCCTAGAATTTTCAATTTCCTGCGCAATCATATGATAAGTTTGATAATTTTTCTGAAAAGTTAAATTTACTGCATAGTCAAATTAATATTTTGCATGACCAGTTAGAAAATTTAGATAATACTAAATATCAGAAATTAACTTTGTAATCCTTAATGTTAATTCGATAATTTCTAAAGTAAATTCTGAAATTAAATCTGCAAATTCTAATAATATTAATTTTGTAAATTTTGGATTAATTCTGTAAATTCTGATAATCTTGAGGATAATTTAGAAATTAAATCTGATAATTCTGAATTCAAATTTGAAAATCTTAAGGATAATTTTGAATTTAAATTTGAAAATCTTAAAGATAATTCTGAATTCAAATTTGAAAATCTTAAAGACAATTCTGATAATTGTGAGAATAATCTTGAAAATATTTCTGATAATTTGGAGGTTATTAGAGATGAAATACTTTTAGACGATAATTTATTATAGATAATGTTGAAAATTATTATAAAATATTAACTAGTTGCCCAAATTACTCCACCTACTTTGAGGATATTGAAGGATGTAATTTTGAAAATGAGGAGGAAAAGGAATTATCTGAGATCAAGGCTATAGTTAATAAATTTCACAAAGATTCAAATAAATCAGAATTATTAGAAAAACTTGAAAAGATAAATAAAGAGGAAATAGTAAAGGAATCAGAAATTTTTGAAATAATGAAAATGATGAAGCTAAACCCACAATTATTATCTAACCCAAAGATGTTGAAATTTAAATCTAATTAAATCTTAACAATTTTTACTTATTTATTTCAATCTTAAATAATCCTTAATTAACATAATTTTAATTATCCTTAATTATCTTAATCTTAATTCTTATTTAATTTATCTTTAATCAATCTTTAATTAATTCAAATTCAATTAATCATTAATTAATTCAACTTTAATTAATCTTCAATTAATTCAAATTCAATTAATCTTTAATTAATTCAACTTTAATCAATCTTCAATTAATTCAAATTCATTTAATCTTTAATTAATTCAACTTTAATTAATCTTCAATTAATTCAAATTCAATTAATCTTTAATTAATTCAACTTTAATTAATCTTCAATTAATTCAAATTCTATTAATCTTTAATTAATTCAACTTTAATTAATCCTTAATTAATTCAAAATCAATTAATCTTTAATTAATTCAACTTTAATTAATCCTTAATTAATTCAAATTCAAGCAATTCCTAATTAATTCAATTAACCCTTAATTTAATAACTTCGATTAATTCAACTTCAATTGACTTTAAGTAATTCTTAATTAATTCAACTTTAAATAATTCTGAATTCAGATCCAATTAATTCTTAAGTAACTTAAACTTGAATTAAATAAAATCTTACCCAAACCATAATAATTAATTTAATAAAATTATATATGTCAAAGTGGGTTGGCATATTCGCGGGTTCACACAACATGTATTAAATCGGGAATTTGATACATCATTTGAAACTTAAGTAAAATAATTTAACTTGTTTGACTCATGCATAACTGTCATGCCATGCATATGTAATTTTCTTAAAATTTATGTCATGTTATTCACGTTTAATTTTATGCATGATTTAGAACGGTTATAGGAAAAAGAATAATTGAAACTTGATCAACCTAGTATTAGGTGGAGGTGAGATGATAGTACGTTAGGGAAGCCCTTCTAATAAGATCAAGTATATTCTACTTGGTCTGTTTAGTCTGGTGGAACTAGCCAAAGCTACCGATCCAAGATCTAAACTAGTTAGACCAATATTTTTCAAGAAGTAACTTGAAAATGAATTTTCGGTAAAAGGCTTTGTCAAGGAAAGGGTTGATGATCCAATAAGGTTACTACCAAAGAATGCCTCTGTGCCTCGCCAAAACCTGGAAGCCGATTACCGAAAATCAAATTCACTTTACTATTTGATAAATTTGAATCTAACATAAGTTTCAATTAAGTCTTAGATTTAACAATGAATTAAGAAAAATGATTTAAGCATCTCACAGTGCACCCATAAGGCAACCATGCTTGCTGTATTGAGACATCTAGAATGGGTGAGATGTTAAGAACCAATAAATTGAAAAATATTTTTCAAAATTGTTATAATATTTTTCTAAAAATATATTTTCAAAATAGTGCTTCAACATAGTAATGTTTTTATGGAATTAATGTTTGTCTGATTGATTATATATGGTAGATTTTCAAAAATTATATTCCTTTGAAAAATTGTTTGACCTACACAATTAGACACAAGCCTCTTAGGTCAACACTAAAGTCCCCTAAGGCACTTAGATAGAGTCAAACGATAAGGGGGAGTGTTTTATTCTTTTAAATTCTTTTTATCTTTCAAAAAATTGTGCCTTAAAAATCACTATCTTTTAAAAATGACTTTCGAAAACTATGCCTTAATTACTATCACGTATGTTTTCGAAAAAGCTCATGCTTTAAAAGTCATTCATATTCCAAATTGAATTTTCTAAAAAACTTATCTTCCTGAAAATTATTCTTCATTTGATTTTGATAAACCCTGAAAGACACAGAGGAAGGTCTACTTCATGATCTACAAGGACTCCTAGGATGTGTCAAATTTAGGGAGAGTCTGAGTCAAAAGAAAAATTTCTGAAAAAGTTTTTTTTGGCAATCATTTGTTTTGAAATTAATAGATAATTCCTTTGATCTGAACTAAACCCTAAAGACTTAGAGGAAGAGTACTTGTGGTCAACAAGCTTCCTAGAACTGGGTTAAGTTTAGGGGGAGGTCAAATTACAAGAATTATTTAATATGTTTTCATGCACTGCATTATTAAGTCCTTTTTGAAAACATAATTTTTCTATCAAAGTACTGCCTTTTTAAATCATATTATCTCTCTATCACTTTCAATTTCTATCACTTTCAAAATAGTTTTTTTTGAAAATAATATTTACATGGGTTGGAGAATTTCCAGAACACTTAGGAAAATGTCCTTGTAGTTAACAAGGTTTTTTAGGATTGTGTCAGACTGGAAAAGAAACCAAGTCAAGTAAAATATTATATTTTCTAAGTACTTTCAAAATATGAGTCCAATAATATTTTCAAAAAATTCTAATATTTTTCAAAAATACTTATACTCTTCAAAATTTACTAATATTTTTCAAAAAGTACTTATACCTTTAAAAATGCTTATATTTCTCAAAAAGTACTTGCATTTTTCAAAGCTCATAACATTTTTCAAAGTACTTGCACTTTTCAAAACCAAGTCAAAAATATAAAGATTTTAAAAAATGCACAATATTTTTTCAAAGTACTTATATTTTTCAAAAATGCATAATATTTTTCAAAAGTACTTATATTTTTCAAAAATGCATAGTATTGTTCAAAGTACTTATATTTTTAAAAAATGCATAATAATTTTCAAAGTACTTATATTTTTTAAAAATGTATAATATTTTTCAAAAATACTTATGTTTTTCAAATTCATGATATTTTTCAAAAAGTACTTGCATCTTTCAAAAAGCTCAATATCTTTTAAAAGTACTTGCATTTTTTTTCCTTTCAAAGTACAAGGTTTTGCACAATATTTTTCAAAGTATTATTTTAAAATGCAAAAATCTCTAAGGGAAATATTTTTGAAAAAAATGGATATTTTTCTAAGGAAAAATCATTTAAGTATGTAATTCCTTTTGAAAAACTTTCTCAATAGAAAATTTTTTCCAAGGCAATATTTTTTTCTAAGTGAAAATTTTTCTAAATTTTCTGGAAATTTTTATGCACAATACTTTTCAAGGTCTAATTTTCTGGTGCAATTGTTCTTGTTAAACTAGCTCTCTGTTATGGTTTCAAAAATTATACAAAGTACTTTCAAAAGAAAATCTTTTATTGTTGGTGCAAGTGTTTTGGTCGTTTTTGATGTATGACAAAGAGGGAGAGTGAGAGCTTAAGTTAGAAAATTTTTGTTTCTTCCCAAAGGATCAATGAAAATCAAAAATTCTTTTTGAAAAAGGGGTGAGTGAGCTTATCTTGGAAATGTTTTTCTCCCAAAAGATCAAAATGTATTTTCAAAACTTAGATTATTTTTTCAAGGTTTAGCCCTTTCTACCAATCTAACTTAAGATATTGTCAAATATCAAAAAGGCGGAGATTGTTGGTGCAAGTTGCATCAGGGATGTCCTCCTCTAAGTGTTTCAATGTTTGATAATATGCTTAAGTCAGTGATACATTGAACAAGGGAAGGGTAAGTCAAGAGAGGTGTAACAAAGTGAACCAAAGTCCTAGTTATCCTAGGCACGAAGTCCTGGTTCAAGGAATTTGGCACGAAGTCCTGGTTCAAAGAATTGGGCACTAAGACCTGGTTCGGGGAATTGGGCACAAAGTCCTGGCCAAGGGTTGGGCACCGAAGACCTGGTTCGAGGAATTGTGCACGAAGTCCTGGTTCAAGGAATTGGGTACTAAGACCTAGTTCGGGGAATTGGGCACAAAGTCCTAGCCAAGGGTTGGGCACCGAAGACCTAGTTCGAGGAATTGGGCACGAAGTCCTGGCTAATGGTTGGGCACTGAAAACCTGGTTCGAGGAATTGGACACGAAGTCCTGGCCGAGAGTTGGGCACCGAAGTCCTGGACCTAGGGTTTTGGCACGAAGTCTTGGTCCGAGGGATTGAGCAACTTAGCTGAGCGATGACTAAGGACAGAAGTAGAGACGGGTCGAGGGTCGGACGTCTTGAGATCCGAGAGTATCGAAGGCTAAGTAAAAGTCCACCCGAATGGACTGGGTGACAACCGTCTCCTGAGAGGAGTAGGTGAAAGGCGTGTTCCCAGGGGTGTGAACTTGCGTTGGTTCGACCTAGGGTTTTGTGAAAATTCGAAGTCAGAACCAAGTCCTTAAGGTTAAGATTGTGTGTGTGTTTGCTTTGTATTTGTGTATCTTGCAAGTACCTAGAATGGAAGATAAAGCAGGCAAACAACACACCACGTGGTTGGAACCTTGGCTGCTAGGCGCCCCCATTGAAGGAGGCACCTAGATGGAGCTAGGCGCTCCCATCATCCAAGGCACCTCCATGAAAGGAGGCAAAACAGGTTGTCATTTAGGTGCCCCAGATGATACAGGTGCCCTGGTTGAAAGCAGTATCTGCTGCTGCGAGTTCGAAGCAGAGATAAGCTTTGACAGGGTTCATTGAGGCGCCTGGGAGGTCCATGACACCCTGGTCAAGAGGGTTATCTGTTGTGACGAGTTCAACGCGGAGATAAGGTTTGACCAAGCCCTTTGAGGCGCCCTAGAGATCATAGGCACCCTAATGAAGCCTATAAAAGGGGCTTCGACCCCAAGGCTCAAAACACAACTTCTAAACACGATTCTTGTTAGTGTGTGCACTTATGTGCCAAGACACTTTTATGTATTTATGGATAATTATTTTAACAAAGGCAAGTATTTGACATTAATCATTTACTTTTCTGTACGTATATGATTAGTGATAAAGTCCCCCAGATTAATTGTTATATTATTCTGAAAATCGTCCTTGATCGGATAGATATCTAGAGGGGACATAGATATCTAGATCAACGCTAAGTATGACTAGGTCAAGATTGACCGGAGGGATGGATATCCAAGTTGTACTTGGGGGTGCCTTGAGTTTAGAGGTACACTGGACACGACCCGCTTAAGAGAACACCACATATTAAGCATCATTGGTAGTTCGTCTTAATGAACGAGTGTAACTGATCTTTTGACTTGAGACCTTCATATATTCTATGCGTGGAGTTATGTACTTTGATGTCGTTAAAAGCAATCTTTAATCGGATTGTGATTAATACGGTAATTGGGTGTATGACAAAACGTAGAGAGAATAGTGTTGAGTCAATAGAGGATTCATCGCTCTCTTGGATTTGGGAGTTAACATCCTGGTCGCTTGATAGAGATATTAGTGACTCAAAATCCATGGCCATGGGAGGAATGATTATCATTCAAGATGAGTCTATTATATCTTGGAAATCAAGTAAAACAATTAATTAGTGATGATGCATACTGCACCGGATTAATTGGGATGTAGGATAATGATGAAGAGATTGAATTACACAGTAATCGGTTCATGGAGGTTTTAGTTTATAACTAATATTCTATCGCGTTGGGTGGCTAAAAACTGTTGCTAGACGGTTACCTTAGTCTGTGTATGGATTTATACTACCTTCGTGTATAGAACCTAGAGGGTCGCACACATAGCACATAGACGCGAACAATATCTATAGTTGATTATTTTAGTGGATACTAAAATCAATCAATTTATTATTTCTGAATAAGAATTAATTGGATTATTAATTATTTCTGAAATATCGGAAGCGAGAACGGATCAAGATCAAATATGGATTTATTTGATGAAGAGAAGAGAGAGTAAATTTATCTCTTATTCTCTTTGGAGAATATGAAAGGTCACAATTATTGTGGCAATAATGGAGAAGATGAAGAGTCTCTATTAATTATTATTAATAGAGAAGATGAAGAGTTTCTATTAATGAATATTAATGGAGAATTTCAAAAGTCGCAATTATGATAAATTAATGAAGAATATGAAGAGTCATGTCTCTTCATCTTCCTTGGAGGCTATATATAGCCATCCTTGGAAGAAGACCCAAGTGGCTCGATACACTTCTCCTTTGCCTCTCTTGTGCGATTTCTCTCCATCTCTCTCGGGAAGCCTTCGGCAGCCTACTTCTTCTCTAGTTGGAGACGCATCTCCAGATCCGTAGTGCATCCGAAAGAATTCTGTCGATCCACGTGGCTAGCACCTAACGGATCATCTAGTTCGTGATCTTGTGCGCGTGGATACCGCTAGAGGAGTCACACGTGGGGCTCTCATCTGTTCGTGATATTATTCACAAATAAGCAAAGGATTACAAGGTATGTTTTCAGTTTATGCTTATTTTCACATCATTTTGTTTAGAACTATATGTACCACGAAAAGATCCATGATTTAAGACCAGATTTTTGCTTTATTATAAATATTCCGCTGCGCTCAGAACCCAACAGAGGTATCAGAGCTAATCGTGGTTGGATCATATAGTTCAAAACCTCTTCTTCAAATTTTTGAAGATTAGTGCTTCGAGAGATTTCGAAGAAATATTTTTTATCTCATGTGTTATGATTTAACATTTCAAGATAGAAATGTAGAAATGAATTTTATCTATCAAACCTGTAGAGAAATACATGTTATGATTTAGATATGAATTCCTTATGGTTGAAGTACATGATTACTTCAAGATTCTGAGAGATAGATCTCGTAATGAGATTGTGTGGATGCACAAGAAGTAAATTAATGGCGAGACATTTTAATAATTGTAAAATCCCTTAAATATTAAGTCAAGATTTGTTGAAAGCCCTCCGTTAATAACTGTGATGATAGTTAGAGTTTTTACATGAGTCGGTACAACTCAGCTGTGGGCTTGTGTCAAAACATCTATAATTTATCATAATTATTAGTGGGTCGACTTAAATCAAATTCGTTGACGTGTTTAGCTCAGCTAAGGTCAATTGATTTAAGGGGCAAGTGTTGAGAATATAAGGCTCGACAAAAGTATATCGAAAGTCACAGAGATTGGTGATTGGCAAGTTAAGGCCTACTTGATGAATATAGCATGTAGGTACAGCTCAGCTGTGTGCATACTATATGATTCAGGGTTTCGATCCTATTAGGAATTGTTACCAACCAATTCCCGATTCTAACAGTGGGGGCTGTTGGACTTGAATAAAATAATAGGAGTTATAAAGTCCTTTATTAAATATATTCCATAAATACTAAAACTCTACTTTAAAATTTTAGATGGCAAACGCAAGTACCCTTCGTTGCGAAGTATTCTCGAGAAAGAGAATGTCCTCCTCGGTTCAAACTACCTGGAATAGTATAGGAAACTGAAAATTGTCTTGAGACACGAGAGAAAAATTTACGTGCTCGAAGACGAACCTATGAATGAGCCTGCGCTAAACGCATCGGAGGAAGATCAGTCATATTACTCTCAGTACTTGGAAGATGCACTGGATGTGCAATGCATCATGCTGTCATCTATGTCTCCCGAGTTGTAGAGACAGCATGAGAACATGAGTGCTAGGGAGATTGATCAGCACTTGCGTGAACTCTTCCAAGAGAGTGCGAGAGTAGAGAGGTATGATACCTCTCGAGCATTGTTTCGTACCATGCTGGAGGAAGGAAATCAAGTTGGGCCCCATGTACTCAAGATGATAAGGTACATAGAAAGGCTTGAGAGTTTGGGTTTCAAGTTGGACCAGGACTTGGCCATTGACTTGGTCTTGTCGTCGCTACCTCCATCTTTTTCCCAGTTCGTGTTGAACTTCAACATGAACAGCATGGACAAGAGTTTGACTGATCTGATGACAATGCTGAAAACTGCTGAGAAGGATATGAAGGTAAATCCTTCACTGCATACAATGATGGTAAGAAAGACCAACAAGCGCCCTAGCACCGGGAAATCTAATCCCAAGGCTAATGCAGTGAAGAATCCCGAATATCAAGCTCAGAAGAAGCTCAAAAAGGGGACGCAGGTACCCAAATCTAATGAGAAGGAGGCCATATGCTTCTACTGTGGCAAGAAAGGTCACTGGAAGAAAAACTGCTACATTTTCATGAAGAAGAATGCCAGTGGAGCGGATGTTTCAGGTATCTTTATGATATAGTGTAATCTTTTTGTTTCTTCATCATGGGTTATAGATTCTAGAAGTAGTTCTCACATTTGTGCGAACATGCAGGGTCTAAGTGACTGCAGACAGTTGTCCAAAGGCGAGATGGACCTACGAGTGGCTAATGGGGCTAGAGTTGCTGCATTAGCTGTAGGAACTTATTCAATAAATTTGCCTAGTGGACTAGTTTTGAATTTAGAAAACTGTTATTTTGTTCCTAGTTTCTCAAAGAATATCATTTCGGTATCATGTTTGAGTGCCAAGGGATTTGTATTTCAATTCAAGGACAAGTTATGCTCCTTTTATTTGAATAATATATTCTATGGGAATGGTTCAATGAATAACGGTCTTTATGTTCTTAACTTAGATGAACCGATTTATTGTGTTGAAAGCAAGAAACAGAAATTGCATGACTCAAACTTGACATATCTCTGGCACTGTAGACTTGGTCATGTAACCCAAAAACGCATTGCTAAATTACTCAGTAATGGGTATTTGGACTCTTTTGAGTTAGAGCCCATAGATACATGCGTAGCATGTTTACAAGGTAAAATGACCAAGAAACCGTTCACCAAGATAGGTGAACGGGCAAAGGAACTACTAGAACTCATACATAGTGATGTGTGTGGTCTATTGCAAGTTCAGGCTAGAGGAGCTTATACCTACTTCGTGACTTTTACTGATGATTTAAGCAGATATGGATATATCTACTTAATGAGGCATAAGTCTGAAACTCTAGATAAGTTCAAGGAGTTCAAGAACGAGGTAGAAAATCAAAGTGGCAAAAAGATTAAAGCTCTTCGAAGTGATCGAGGTGGCGAGTATCTAAGTCAAGAGTTCATTGATTACCTAAAGGAGTGTGTCATAGTTTCCCAACTTACACCTCCTAGAACGCCGGAGTGGAATGGTGTTTCGGAAAGGAGAAATCGCACACTCATGGAAATGGTTAGATCAATGATGAGTCATTGATGGACCCAAAATAGACTGTCACGAATATGAGTCTCAAATTTAGATATGAATGATAGCTGAAAACCCTTTTTACAATCAAAATCTGAAAATGTAATATAGGGGCCACAGGTCGTATTTTTCTCGGGGCTAGTTGACGTTGTTCGATTCAAGCTCGTTTTTAGGTGTCGTTTGTGAATTTTCGGGTTTCAAATAAATATTTGGGTTTTGAGTTCAATTAGAAATAAAATCGCAATGAAAATAAAGGAAAACTCAACCATGGAACTTAACAAGTGATAACAAGTTATCATTCAACCATGGGACCACTTAATCCATTAAAACACTTAATCAATTTGGACAATGAATCTGATTTCGAATTGCAAAACAAATGTTAAACAC
>JAGFNQ010002924.1:0-52564 GCA_024364735.1 Boesenbergia rotunda | reverse complement strand
ATATATGTAACACTATGCACTTTATGCTATCAACTGTATTGTTGTTAAATTTGTACTGTGATATCACATATATGTAACTATCACTTTATGCTATCAACTAATTGAATGTTTGCATAAATCATTGGGTTGTTAACTCATTAACAAGTATGCAACATTATACATAGCACCCAACTGCACCTCTCTTTACATCGACCTTGGCTGTGGCACAACAAATCGATGTCCAAGCTTAAGGCTGACCCATTAATCAAGAAATAGTTTTAATATGGTTGGAGCTCATTCAACCGTTTAGTTAGGCTTGGATGTGTCCAACAACCAAAACTAAAGATTGACCTCTGACTCCAATTATATTATAGATAAACTAATTCCATGGTTTGAACATGTTGAGGTTCAAGCTGGGCATGGATGTGTCCATCAACCCAAACGAGAAACAAAACTCCGATTCTAACCATATTAATGGAAGGTGTTGGCCTTAATATTTTGTAAGGGGTTTTGGGTCTCATCCTTTCTTTTCTAAGCACATTTATGACATATAATTATGTCATGACTAACGATTTCCTTAATAAAGTATGTATGTGACTTAATTTATCAAGTCTCATTAATTGAATTAGGAACCGGATTTCCTAATTCTAATTTCATACTTTATTGAAGGAATTGTTTTGGGAAATAATTTCCTAAATTGTCATAATCAATTTCGGAAATAATATGTTTAAGACTTTGATTTCTCTAAATCAAATCTTATTAAATTAAGAGATAGATTCCCTTAACTCAACCACATATTATTTTCATGAAAATCTCTTTTAAGAAACTCTATAGGAAACCATTTTCCTAATTAATTTTGGAGACAACAATATGTAAGAGCATCACCTCTTAAAATATATTTTATTCATGGATTTAATTAATTACAACAAATCATTTTCTAAGGGTGGCTCCCCGAGGCTCAGATACCCAAAGAAAAGTAATTTGTCGTAAATCCAATTTGGACGGCTCCCCGAGGCTCAATCCAAATTAAACATGACAATTTCAATTTTATAATTGGGAAATTAAATTACAACAACTAACTTTAAATTGGACGGCTCCCCGAGGCTCAATCCAAAATAAAGAATTTTGTTGTCAATTTAAAAACCAATTCAAATTTAATTGTTAATTAACTATCCATGAATTTGTCTAGACTTTCTTAAAAGAAAGTGCCTAAAATTGCGAGATTTCATAATAGGTTTTTCAGAATAATTGTAAGTTTCCGGTTCAAAGAAAACTTACATATTTCCAAATTGAAAAATTTCTAAAATAGAAAATTTTCCAAAATTGGAAAGTTTCCAAAGATGGGAAGTTTTCACAATTATTATAAAATTTCAGAAACTAGGAAATTTCAAACGTTTGCGAAATTTCATGAGGATTTCCAAACTTTGAAATTCCTAAATCTAAAATTTATTATAATTGGAAAGTTTCCATAATTGAAAAATTTTCCAAAATTGAGATCATGACAAAGTTTTCCGCAAAAGAATTTTATGATTATGTCGAACACTAATCGGCTCTGATACCACTGTTGGGACTGGGTGCATATCGACAAGAATACGGGTTCGTAAAACTTTAAATTTTTACGTGCAGCGGAAGAATTAGCATAATAATTTCTCAAATTATTTTAACCACGTATCTAGCATGCGACCTTATGATGTGTGGACATGATCATAATTTAAAAACTTTTGCGGAAAAGTAAACTAATTTACTTTGTACCTCGCGTAACTCGAAGAAAGGGACGAGATCCAACCGTAGTGTCCCTTGGAAGCTCCGCCTCTATTCGCGTCCACGCCGAGTTCTCTTCGGGATGACTTCGCAAAGTCACAAGTTTTGTGCCGATGAGAACTACTAGATTCTCAGAAGGCACAACTAGAACAACAAGAGAAAAGAATGGAAACTAACCAAAAGGAAACGGAATCTAAATTCCGGGAAGGAGGGAGATCCGATCCGCTTCTTCTTCTTCATGGTTGGCTTCTCCTTGGTGTTGTTGGCTCACGGCAACCACTTGGAGAAGATGGAGTGCCGCCCTAGGGTTTGCAAAGGGGCGCCGGCCCTAAGATGCCCTAAGGGGCGCCGACCCTAAGGGGGAAGAGAGAAGAGAGAATAAGAGAGAGAGGGAGAGAAATAAATCTCTTGATAGCTCTTTCAATTAGGAATTCAAGGCTTGCCTTTGGTTCCCTTTTATAGTGCCCTCTCCCTTGCCAAGTCTCTCCTATAACGGAATTAACGGAATTAGTTATCATAAGAAATTTATCTTATAAAATTTCTTATGACTTATTCCGTTATGTCTAGTTTTATTATAACCAACTTTATAATAAAACAAATTCTCTTAATGGAATTTCCATAACAAATTTATCCTATAAATTCTCTTATGAATTATTCCGTTTAAACCAAGTTTTATTATAACTAACTTTATAATAAAACAAATATATCTCTCCTTTTATTATGAAATAAATTTTACAAGAAATTTATAAACTTTCTTATTATGAAAAAATCAATTCATAATTGATTTTATACAATTAAAATAAACCATTCCATGGATCATTTTAATTTCCATAAAAGAATAAATTTCTATAAATTTATTTATATAAATTTCTATATACAAAAATTTATTTATCCATAATTTATAAAACAAATCGTGCTAGATTTATTTTATTAATTAAACCAATTAAATTGGTTTATCCCCTTTTTAATGGCCGGCCAAACCAAGAGGGTGGACACCCTCTTTGGCCGGCCAAACCGAGCCGATCCCATTGCGAATTAAACTCATTTAATTTGCCCAATAAGCCTTCAAAAGACTTAGCCATTTTAGCTTCCATTGCGCCTCTGATAAATTCAGATTCGACTTAATTCTCTTGATTGAAAAATCCAATTTTCAACTCATTTTAAATCCCTCGGATTACTCGTAGTGCGTGTGACTAAATAGGCTTTCGATTTATGTTGGCCGTCTATAATCAACTAATTATAGAACGATCATGACTGGTACCTAGTAGTACATCATGACCCCCAATTAATCGAAAGATCAACGGTTTGACCTCAGAAGTAATTCCGAAACCCTTCAGCAGCTCTAATGAATTGTGCCCCATTCCCTTCACCATCTTATACCCACTTGGTTCAGGACACGGTCTATTTGTGTCAGTCCCCACTAGGCTGACTACGTCACACCTAGCCCAAGTAGTGTCTTTCTCGTCCTTTGGATTTCTAATTACTCTCATGTATTTTAGAGACTCGCACTCTAAACATGATATGCTCTGGCCAGAGGCTTTGAGTAACAATCCGACGATAGGCCTGGGTATACATCTCCTCGCAAGGAGTGGTGAATCCTTTGTAGGCTGTTCAAACATCTTCGGGCACTCGGCTTATACCCAATCATCCTGGGTTCACACCTCCTTGGAGATGCTTCCTTAAGATGTTAAAGTATAAGTCTCCATGACCAAGATGACTTGAACACCGCAAGTCAAAGGAACATCGCACTTAAGCTGCAGTAAGAACTTCATTGACATATTTGTATAGATTACCATATGAAGTTTTACAGGTAGTCACTCCAATGAACTAGTTCCCTTAACTAGCATCCATGTTTATCTCCGGACATCCCAATGTCACCAGCCAGTGAGAATCAGCTGATTAGAGAATAACCCATGCTAGTCTCAACAGAATTGATAGTGTTCGTATTTATCAATTCATCGACTAGGGACATTTTCAATACTTCACAATTGCACATTTAGAGATAATCACTAGTTGTGATCCCATCACAAATTCTCTTATGCTGTGAATTGTATTGCGGACATTCAGTAGATGAGTTTAAGATCCCAATCAAATACACAAACATGTATACTCAAATAGTGAATTATCATTTATTAATATAAATGTTTACAATCGTAAGGCGATTGCCTTAGGACACATCTCTCATATCACTAACACTCACCACCCCGATCAAATCGTAGTATATTGATATTTTTACCTTAATGTTTCTCCATATCAGCCTTGAATTCTTTGAACTTATCAAAGCATTCAGATTTGCGGTGCATCAAGTAAATGCATCCATACCTTGAATAATCGTTTATAAAGGAGACGAAGTATTTAAAACCACCACTAGCCTGGATAGACATAGGACCACACAAATCAGAATGAACCAGTTCTAACACATCTTTAGCTCTATACCCCTTAGCCTTGAAAGGCCTCTTGGTCATCTTACCTTCCAAGCAAGATTCATAGGTTGGGAATGTTGGTGCAGGAAGCACCATATCGAACCTTGTTTTGATATTGGCAAAGAATTCAAAGTTAAGTGTTATTTGTGATCTAACGATGTTACTAAGTGTGCAGGAAACAAAGTCCTAGCGAAGGGCTGCTAGGCACCTGGCGAAGGACTGCTAGGAAACAAAGCCGTAGCAAAGGACTGCTAAGAACCTGGCGAAGGGCTACCAGGATCCAAAGCCCTAGCGAAGGAATGCTAGGCACCTAGCGAAGGACTGCCAGGATACAAAGCCCTAGCGAAGGACTGCTAGGCACCTGGCGAAGGAATGTCAGGATACAAAGCCCTAGCGAAGGACTACTAGGCACCTGGCGAAGGAATGTCAGGATACAAAGCCCTAGCGAAGGACTGCTAGGCACCTCACGAAGGAATGCCAGGATACAAAGACCTAGCGAAGGACTGATAGGCACCAGGCGAAGGACAGCTTGGTACTGAAGACCTGACGAAGGACCGCTAGGCACCTAGTGAAGGACTGCTGGGCAAAAGTCCAACCGGAGGAGCAGGTTGGCAATAGGTAAATTCGCCTGAGAGGAGTAGGTGAGGACGCGTTCCTCGATGAGGGAACAGTAGGCGTTGGTTCGACCGAGGGCTCTATTTTGGAGACCCAAAGTCAGAACCAAGACAGCTAAGGCTGTATAAATCTAACATATTATTGCATTATGTTGTTTTGGACTAACCCTGGATGCAGGACCGAAGGAACGAGTGTCTGCAGCTCAGAGAGCCTCAAAAGAGTGAGGCAACAGCTGAGTAGGGCGCTCGGAGTGTCCCAGGCGCCCCCAAGGTCAATACAAAAGAAGTAGAGCAAGTGAATGCTTCGACAGCTCATGGGCGGGGCGCCCCCCATGCTCTCGGGCGCCCCGGATGGTCCGGGCGCCCCCAGATCAAGCTAACGAAGTGGAAGTCAGTGAAGCCAACGGATAAGAGTTGACCCGGTCAACCCGGGCGCCCCTAGCATCCCGGGCGCCCCCGTCAAAGCCTGATCCCGAGTTTGAAGGGATCAGAGCTGACCGAGAGGAACTCGGATCAGCTGACACGTGGGGGGGCACCCCCGACGTTCCGGGCGCCCCCAGGGGCTATAAAAGGGCCCTCGACCCCAAGGCTTTGTAGAACAATGCTTCCAACGCATTCACGCTTTTCTACTCCCGCGCTCTGCTCCGGAAACCTCCCGACTCGAGATACAAGCGCCGACGACGTCCCTCTGCTTAGAAAATACAATCTACACTAGACGTCGGTAACGAAGAGCCACTTTTATGTTTACTGTACCATTTCCTGTAATACATTTTGTAAACTGGTTTTGCACACATATAGAATTGCCCGCAGTAAACGGTCAACGACCGTGGGCCTTGGAGTAGGAGCCGACCGTGACTCCGAACCAAGTAAAACTCCTTGCGTCTTTGTGTTGTGATTTAATTTTCCGCTGCATATGCTCTTATTTTTAATCCGAAAATGATTTACGATATTCACCCCCCCTCTATCATTTCTCTCGATCCAACAGGGAAGTCTTCCACCAATAATGAACCCAATGACCCATCAACTATCAACCTTTGAATCCTACTAAGGTTAATATGACCAAGTCTTTGATGCCAAAGATATGTTTGGTTCATCTTGGAAGGTTCCTTTCTCTTATTTTGGTTAGATGATGAGCTATTAACTTCTATTTGCATCGTGGGAGATTTTGGTTTTAAAGTATACAAATTGTCAACCAATTTACCTAAACAGATAATCTCTCTAATCCTTTTTATAACAACATGGTCATTAAAAGCAATAGAATATCCATCCTTTATTATTTTAGAAATCGAAACAAGGTTCTTTCTAAAAGTAGGTACATAAAGGCAATTTCTTAAAACCAAAACTTTATTTCTCTCAAAAGACAGATAAACATCTCTCACTGCAATTGCCGCCACCTCCGTAGCATTGCCCATGTAAATGGTAATCTGTCCATCAGCTAGTCGTCGGGTTTCCTGGAACCCCTGCAAAGAATTGCAGACATGATCAGTGGCTCCCGTATCTGCACACCAGGTATCGATAGATAACACTACTAAACATGTTTCAATAACTAAAGAAAAAGATATATCTGAACTATTCTTCTAACGACGGGGACAGTCCTCCTTCCAATGTCCAGACTACTTGCACGTGAAGCACTTGCCTTTTGGCTTCTTCACGCCATCCTGAGGTCCCTGTAATCTAGCCACTTTCTTTGCTCTAGCTTGTTTCTTCTTCTTCTAGCCTTTCGGTTTAGAAGTAGAAACCTTTTGAGCAATGAAAGTGTATGCACTTTGAGAAGAAAACCCTTTTGCCACCTGGAGTTCTCTCAGAAGTTCCGCCAACTAATATGTACTTTTGTTCATATTGTAGCTTAGGCGAAACCGCTCAAAACTCTTTGGTAGCGATTGGAGAATAATATCAACCTGGGTTTCCACATCGATTTCTGCTCCAAGGATTTCCATCTCATTTAACTGAGCCATTATTTTGAGAACATGTTCCCTCACGAGCATACCCTCAACCATGGCGGTCGTCATCATGCTCCTTATGACCTCTTGCCTAGCGGTCCGATTATGATGTCTAAAGAGTTCTTTGAGATTGGATGTTATATCACTGGTAGTGGAAGAAGCTTGATGTTGATGACACTGTGCCATCTCGTCTGCTTTTATCCCCTGCCTAAAACATTCCTTCTCCTCTTCATCATAATTCATGCTAGCTATTCAGCACAGAACTCGAAAAGCACATAATTGGATTCCTCGGCAATTGAGACAACATCTAGGTTTAGTTCCCAATCATTATTGTTAGGGGCATTAAGTTGATTTTCTCTTAGAATTAAATCAAGTGGGTCTTAATCCATTTTGAAAATACCTGAGAATCACAACAATCACACAATTTAAATTTCAATAAATATTGATTCCTCAAAATAATAAACTTGAAATCAACCAACACCTCAAAACACCGAGAATTTCACATGCCACGATAGTGTGGACGTATACGAATTTTACATTTGTAAGAGGAGGTTTTACCCATTAATTTTATTATGTTGTCAACCTAACTTTTTGATAAATAAAATTAATAGTTGGTCCTCTTTGGCCCTATAAATAATAGCAGTGACTCCGATGGGGAGGATACTATTATTTGCATCTAAGTGTTTACCATTACACGATACTAAGAAAATTATCTCGGATTATGTGTCATCCGATAGGGAAAATCACACACTCCTAAATAATTTTCTATAATCATGTTTGACCCAGTGATCCACAGAACAAGCCCATCCGATGGGGAGGAAGGCACTCAGAGCCGACGCGCAAGCTTGTTCACATCACATGTCAAATTAGTAATGGAGGTCGCGGGACCCTTAGTGTCCCTCTCCCACTTAGTTATTTATAATGAGGAATTTTCATGCACGCATGCAAGCACATAAACTAAAATAATAAATAAGAAAAATTCTAAAATTTTCCAACTGTCATGGCTTTAGACTCCAATGGTCTCTAGTCGTGTCTGTTGGAACTGGCTCGGCGTGTTCCCTAAGCAACCACGGGTCGAACATTAGAGACCTCTCTATGTCTACGGATTAAAATTTAATCCAAAAAGAGATCCGTCTCCCAAACGGCCGTCTCGTCATCGTATCAATTAATTCAAGTCACATCTTAGCAAAAACCAAAGTTAAGGCCTTGTAACTTTCTGAATTAATCGATCGCAGAAAAGATGACGAATGGATTGTCGGTTTTGGTTTATAATCGTGATCCATGACATAAATTAATTGACATATTAATTAACAAATAATTAATCCATGACAATTAATTAAACACATGCAATGATAAGAATAATCATAGCAATGAAATAACAAGAACAAAAACTGAGCTAGGGGGAGGTATACCTCGTCTTTTCCCTCGTAGTCTTCTACCGTATGACCCTCCCCTCCTGGACATCGTGTGGGCGACGATCTACCAAGACGCGGAGCCCCCAAGGCATGCAATTAATCACCTTCTTCAATCCTTCTTCTTTTCACCAACCCAAAAACCCTACTTCTAGGGTTTCCTTGCGTCGGCCACCTCTCCTCCTTGCGCCGTCGGCGACCTCAAGCTCCCAAGGTCCGCCGGCCACAAGGAAGCACCGAGAGGAAGGCTAAGAAGATGAAGAAGAGGAAGAAGAAGAGAGAATAAGTCCCCTCTTCTTCCCACACACAACCGCAGCCACCTCTCCTCCTTCACTTTCCACCGACGCCAAAACAAGGAATACCCTTGTTTTTCCAGCCACGGATCACCTCACCTCCTTGTCCACTGCTTGCGCACGGAAAGGATGAGGATGTGAAGAAGAATGAAGAAGAGAGTGGAGAAGAAGAAGGAGAACAATCTGAATTCTTCTCCTCTTCACAGCCGGCGCCACAACCTCCCAAGATCGCCGCCGGGAGCCCACCTCCTTCTCTTCTACTCCTCACCAAGCCCTGAGAAGCTCTTCCTAGTCCTGCTGAATCCTCACGCCAAGAAGGAAGAAGACTCGAAGATTAATGAAGCAGTAAACTCCTTCTCTTCTCTTCTTCATCACCGGCGCAATATCAACCCTAGGAGAGAGAGTATGGAGAGGGTTAGGGTTTTGGGTTCTTGTGTGTTGGATGATTAATTCATTCGCCTTGTATCATGACTCCTATGGGGTATATATAGGGCTACGATAGGGACCATGAGGAGGAGTTGGGCCTTGGCCCGCTAATGGATACAAATCCGATCCATTAATGGAGATACATTCCATTAAAAGATCCCCATTGAAATTCCTCACAAACCCCCATATTTTCGTATGGGCACCACCTATTATAAGTCGTCCATCTCCCCGTGTTTAAGATATCGAATGCCCGATAATTAATTTAAATTACCAATAATTTTAATTAATTATCCTCTTGATCCTTGACTAGTACCACTCAACCTTTTCATCATGTTAGTCCATAGTCCACTTGTAAGATTTAACATAACGATCCTTTTGAGTTCATCAAGGGGGCATGATCATCCCAACTCACCAGGACATGGATTCCGTCAATAATCACTGGCACACCATGTAGATAATTTTATTTCCCAACTTACCGGTGTTAGGATGTATACTAAAAGTCTTGCTTTTGGTCAAAGAACATTTACATTTTGAAAAGAGAATCGCAAAATCACACGTTGCATATTTATATTAGTATATGCACAAAATGTCTCATACTTTGCATTATAGATAACATGGTGCATGGTGATGCACAAAAGATCATGTTATCAAGTTCCTTGCAGAAGTATAAGAAAGAGGCTCACAACCGAGATGGAGTTGGACAAACCATCGGGATAGTTGTAGTGTAATTAGGTGTGGTTTGTCTTAACCATAAAATTACACTAGTGTGCTTCATATGCATTGAGTAGGACCAAAAGAGAGGTCATCCAATTGTGTACTGACTTTATAAATTGGATTAGACCTCAGTTTTTATTATGGAGTACGATCTCTAAATCCCGAAATAATAACAGGCACATGTATTTAATTATTATTACTTTGATTTACCAATGGGCGAGATCTATTCTGTTAGATCGATAGGCCCGGTAAGTTGGATAATAATTTTATCTACATGGTGTGTCGTTGATTATTGACGGAATCCATGTCCTGGTTAGTCGGGATGATGATGCCCCCTTGATGAGGTCATAAGGATCATCATGTCAAATCTTGCAAGTGGACTATGGTGCGACATGATGAAAAGGTTGAGTGGTATTAGTCAAGGTTCAAGAGAAAAATTAATTAAAATTATCAGTAATTTAAATTAATTATCGGGCATTCGATATCTTAAACATGGGGAGATGGATGACTTATAATAGGTGGAGCTCATATGAAAATATGAGGGTTGGTGAGGAAGTTCAATGGGGATCCTTTAATGGAATGGATCTCCATTAATCGATCGGATTTGGATCCATTAGAGGGCCAAGACCCAACTCCTCCTCATGGTCCCTACCTTAGCCCTATTAATACCCCATAGGAGTCATGATACAAAGCTAATAATTAAGGAATTAATCCTCTAAAGCCATAACCCAAAAACCCTAGCCAACTCTCTCTCCTAGGGTTGTTTGCGCCGGGTGAAGAAGAGGAGAAAGGAGGAAGTTGTCTCCCTCAATCATGCACATCTCTTCCTATTCATTGGCGTGAAGGATCACCAGGTCTAGGAGTTGCGCTGCTGTGCTCGGCGAGGAGAGAAAGTAATGGGAGAAGGGCAGCCAACGGTGATCTTGAAGGGTTGCGGCGCCGCACGGTGAGGAGGAGAAGAAACTTGTTTCTTCTCCTTCTCTATTCTCTTCTTCATTCTTCTTCATACCCTCTTCCTTGCATGTGTAAGCTGTGAGCAAGGAGGTGAGGTGATTGGCGGCCAAGAAAGCAAGGTGTTTCCTTGTTTTGCGCCGGCGAGGTGGAAGAAGAAGGAATTAGGGTTTTCAGTGGGTTTTGGGGAAGAAGAAGGAGTTCCCTCAGCTTCTTCTTCCCTCTTATTCATCTTCCTACACCCCTGCTCTTCAGTTCTCTTGTGGCCGAAGCTTGTTGGGCGGTGGTGATCGTCGGCGGCGCAAGAAGGAGGAGAAGGGTTGGCCGGCCGAAACCATAGTCAAGGGATTTGTGGAGGAGCTTGGAAGAAGATTGAAGAAGGTGATTAATTGCAAGCCTTGGTGACTCCGCGTCTTGGTAGCTCATCGTCCACACGACGTCTAAGAGGGGAGAGTCATACGGTAGAAGACTGCGAGATTAAAGGCGAGATATACCTCTTCTTTGGCTCCTTTGTTGTTCTTATTATTTTATGTGATATTTGTTATCATATTGCATGTGTTGGTTCTACTGCCGAGGAATTAAATCTAACCAAATAAATGCCCTAATAATAATATGGATTGGGAATTAAATCTAAACTTTGTCTCTACTGCCAAGGAACCCAAATGTGATCTTGTCGAGTTCCGTGTCGAAAAACCTAGCGAGATTAATGAAGAACAGGAGTTTGAATATTTTAGGAAATGGTTAGAAGCAGATGAGATGATTGAGTGTCATCAAAATCAGGCTTCTTCCATTACCAGTGATAATTAATCCAAACTCGATGAACTCTTCGGGCATCAAAATCGAGCCGCTAGGCAAGAGGTCATGAAGAACTTGAGAACGACCATCTTGGTTGAGGGTATGCCCGTAAGGGAACATTTTCTCAAAATGATGGCTTGGCTAAAGGAGATGGAAATCCTTGGAGCACAGATCGACGGGGAAACTCAGGTCAATCTCATCCTCCAATCTCTACCAAAGAGTTTTGAGAAGTTTCGCCTAAGCTACAATATGGACAAATGTTCATATTCATGAGCAGAACTTCTGTCAGAACTCGAGGCGGCAGAGGCATTTTCTCTTCAGAGCTCATAGACTTTCATTGCTCAAGAGGGTTCTACTTCTAAACCAGAAGGAAAGAAGAAGAAGAAACATGCTGGGGTAAAGAAAGTAGCAGGATTATAAGGACCTCAGAGTTGCATAAAGATGCAGAAAGGCAAGTGCTTTGTGTGCAAGCAGTCTGGACATTGGAAGGCGGACTATCCCCGCCATCAGAGTAATAATTCAAGTATACTTTTCTCTTTTTCCATTGTAGCATGTTTAGCGGTGATATCTACTGGTACCTGGTGTTTAGATAGGGATGCCACTAATCATGTCTGCATCTCTTTGAAGGGGTTCAAGGAAACCCGACGACTAGCTGAGGAGGAGATTACCATCTACATGGGATAGGCTACAGAGATGACTTTTGCAGTGGGAGTTATTCATTTATGTCTTTTAGATAGTATGATAAAGTTTTGGTTGTATACAAATTGCTTTTATGTACTTAACTTTTTGGAAAGAACTTTGTTCAGTTTCTGGAATAAGATATTCTATTGCTTTTATTGTTAAAAGTGGAATAGAAGGATTATCTATTAAAGGACATAGATAGGCAATTAGTTCATTTTAAAACCAAAAGCTCTCATGTTGTAAATATATGTTAAAATAGCTTATCATCTAACCAAAGTAAGAGAAAGGTTTCTTCCTAGATGAACCAAGCATACCTTTAGGCTTTAAGGCTTGATTTTATTAACCTTTAGTTGGATTTAATGGTTAATAGCCAATGGGCCCTTGGGTTCATTGGTGGTGGAAGACTAGTCTTTCTTAAATCTTTGAATCTTACTAAGAAGGTAAGAAGACCAAGAGGCTTTTCTAAACCAAGGGGCATAGAGCCAAAGGAATGTAGGAGTTGGTTCATCCAGATAAGTATAGGTCCTCAGTCTATCTAGAATAGAGGTAGCCTTGAAGACTTTGTTTATTTTATAAACAATTATTTAAGGGTCACTGTACATTTACTTGATGTACCGCTAGACTGAATACATTGATGAAGATCAAAGAATTCAAGACTGATGCGGAAAAACATCATAGTAAAAGTATGGCGACATTACGATTAGATCGTAGTGCCAAATACCTCTTGGGATAGTTGTAGGACTTACTTATCAGAGATTGGGAATCAACCTCAATTCACTGCACCCCGTGTGCCCCAACAGAACGGTACAACACTGAGAAGGTAAAAGGTCTCTTATGGTGATGGTTAGGACAATGATAAGCTACTCTGAGATTAGCCAGATTTGTTCGAAGGATATGCTTTGGATACAACAATGGATGTGTTTGATACTATCTAGGTCAGTAGTGTTGGTGCCGGAAGCACCAAAGTCAAACCTGTGTTTTGATAATGGCAAAGGGTTCAGAAGTTAAGGTTTTGTTGTGATTTGACAATCTTAATCAAGTGTGCAAGAAGTTCTGGTTCTAAGAACTGGGCACTTAAGTCCTGACATAGGGTTGGGCACTAAGTCCTGGTCGTCGACTGGGCACCGAAGACCTGGTGAGTGAAGCTAGGCAATATGTCCTGGCCGAGGGCTGGGCACCAAAGACTTGGTGAGTGAAGCTGGGCACTAAGTCCTGGTCGCAGACTACGCACGAAGACCTGATCCGGGAGATTGGGCAAAAGTCCAACCGGAGGAGTCGGTTGGAAAATAGGTAAAATCTCCTGAGAGGAGTAGGTGAGGATGCGTTCCCCGTAGGAGGGACATTAGGCGTCGGTTCGACCTAGGGTTCCATTTGGGAATCCCAAAGTCAAAACCAAGACAGCTTAGACTGTAAATTATGCTGAAATCAATATTATTTATATGTTACTTGTGTTTTGGAACTAACCCTAGTTGCAAGAACGAAGGGATGGAGGTTTTTGGTCTAAGGCGCCTTAATGGAGTGAGGCGCCCTGGTTGACTTGGTGCCTGTGTTGAGACAGGCGCCCCAGACAATGGGTTATTCCAAAGCCACAGCGAAGCAAGCCTCAAGACTGCAATAGAGGTGCCTGTGTTAACACAGGCTCCCCAGTTAGCTCAAGCGCCCTAGTTGAGGGGATAAGCGCTGACCAAGTCTGCGGATTGAGTTTCCCGCAGAGCCAACCACTGACCGCCAGCAAGAGTCAGGATCAGTCGGGAGGTCAGAAACCTCCAAATAGCAACCCCCACTGGACGAAGAACCAAAATGGAAAGAGAAAGCCAGGGGATAAATCTGCCAGTGGTTATTTAGGCAAGAAGCCTAAATATCCCCAATGTGCCAATTGTGGGAAGATGCACCAGGGGACATGCCTTTTAGGCGCTAGGAGATGCTATACTTGCGGAAAGGAAGGACACATGGCCAGAGAGTGTCCTGCTGCAGCCAAAGCACCTCAGCCGCAATATGATCAGTACAAAGGTGCTCCTCCCCAGTTACACCTGATGCAGGCAGCTATAGATGGTACACATATATGCCAGGGGAGATTAGAAGCCCCGCCTGCCACGACAAACGCCAGGGTTTTCTCTCTTACGAAAGAAGAGGTGGCGACTGCCTCTACCGTTGTCCCAGGTCAGATATTTATTTACAGTCAGTATGCTACTGCTTTATTTGACACTGGGGCAACGCATTCGTTTATCTCTATGCAATATGCCAAAAGAAATAATATGTCACTACAAGATTTAGACTGCAAATTTCTGACAACACTGCCCTCGGGTGAGGTGATGCCCTCTACCCAAATGCTACGGGCCGCACCAATCAGAATCGCAGATAGGGAACTTTACTGCGATCTGATAGTGCTAGATATGTCAGATTATGATGTGATATTGGGCATGGATTTCTTGAACAAATATGGCGCCTCTATTGAGTGCCGTAAACGAAGGGTTATCTTCCGACCTGAAGCGGGAAATTCTGTTCGAATTTATTAGAGAGCCGAAGAAGAGGACAAGACGTCAAAGTCGTATGCAATTACCCAAAGGTATTTCCCGATGACTTACCAGGGTTAGCACCTGAAAGGGGTTTAGAATTTGCAATTGAGTTAGTTCCTGGTACTAACCCCATTTCTAAGGCACCATACCGTATGGCGCCGACGGAATTAAAGGAATTACAAGGGCAGTTACAAGAGCTTCTTAACAAGGGACTCGTCCGCCCTAGTCATTCCCCCTGGGGAGCTCCCGTACTGTTCGTGAAAAAGAAGGATGGGTCGATGCGAATGTGTATCGACTATCGGGCACTGAATAATGTGACTATCAAGAACAGGTACCCTCTACCCCGGATAGATGACCTGTTCAGATCTTAGACCGGGAAGTTAAAAAGCTAAGGAACAAGGAAGTACCCTTAGTAAAGGTTCTGTGGCGGAACGAACGATTCGAAGAAGCCACGTGGGAACGAGAGGAGGCAATGCGATTAAAGCATCCGGAATTATTTTAAAGTTCGGGACGAACTTTTTATAAGGTAGGGAGGATTGTAACGCCCCGAAATTTCCCATATGAAATATTAGGAAATATATAAATTCATGAATATGAAATATGGTGAAATTTCGGGGCGTTACACAAGGTGTAACGCCCGACCTTATATCTACCCTAAAGGCGGGGTTACGGGTCCATACATTCATATCATTTATCATGTTAAGCATGTATATCAGGTAGAAACAATTACAATGCAAGAAGAGTAGTACGCATGCTTGTTGAGGACTAATTTTCCAAGTAGGGTTTCCTATATTTAACATGCACTTACAACATAATAGAAAGATCATTTAACTTCATAATTTACTGATCTAAACATGTTTTGAACAAGATAGGGCTTAGCATGATCTAAAACCTAACCTTAGACACATGCAAGAGAAACACTCATAGGCAATAGAAATTAGGAAATCTATAGCATTTCACTTAGCATGCATACAACAAGAATTAGACATCTAATGATAGTGTTATCTAATCATGACATAGGTTCCATATCTCTAAACTTGGCCAACAGTAGAGTAGTCATAATCATCACACAATCAGAATATAGTAATACAACTCGCAATCTTTTAGTGGAAGCAATTTAGATTCTAGACAAAAATGGTAGACAAGAATCCTTCTTTCTTTCCCGAGCCATCACCACACACATCTTTTAGCTTTCCCTCTGCCTCTTCCTTTAGTTCAAGTATTTCTTACCGCTATCTGCAGCATAAGAAAACAACATGAACTAGTAAGCAAAACATGCTTAGTAAGAATCCGGGCCTACTCGCAAAAATTCCATATCAATTCATCATATCATGTACACAGTAATCAAGATAGAATTATAAGCATCATAAGCATCACATCAATTATTTCTAAGTACTTTACAGAACAAGATTATCACATAATGAGAGAATGCTTTTCAAAAGGTTCCATAAAGGTAAGTACTTAAAAATATAGTATCATCTAGGGCTCAGTTGTAGTACCACATCAAGCGCGTTCCCTAATGAGTTGGGGTAGCGAGCCACCAATCTAATTAGGGCAGGACCCTTCCGTCCTACCAATGCCATGACCTTCAGTTAACATGTACATTGGATTTTGTTTAACGACCCCCTTCCGAGTCGGGTACACAACTTTCAAAGTAAAGTATCTTAATATGTAATTACATACATATGTATATGCTTAAAGGTACTCCCAATAACATCTTAAAGGGACACACCACTCATCAAGGGTGCTCATGATCCCCTAGGGACACACCACACATTTAGGGGTGCTCTTGATCCCAATTTCCGTAGAGTATCCTTTTTCAAGCATATTATCAAACACATCATGCTCATGTCATAAGGGTGCCCCATGGGCTATAAGGCATGCTTTTATACCTAACAAGATAGGTCACATAAATTATACACACATCATATAAGTGGTAGCATGCTTCATGGTTTCATTAAGTACTTCCCAACCCTAGAACTAGGGTTGGCCGAAAGTCACAAATAAAGAAGTTTGGTTTTCCAATCAAGCATTCATTCAAGCATTCTTACAAACACCTCACCTATACTATTAAGCATGGATATATCATAAGGAAAATCATACAACCTTGAACCCTAATTCCCCTAGGGTTGGCCGAAACCTTGTAGGGTAGGGTAGGCTAGGTTTTTGACATCCAATCTTCACACAAACATTTACACAAATATTTTATCTACAATACTAATCATGGGAACATAATAGGATAGCAAGCAACTCAAAAGCCCTAATTTATTCCTCTTTGGCCGAAAGTTGTAAGGGGGCTAACCCTACTTTTCCTTATCACAACATGATGGAAAATCATATATATTTATACCCTAAGTTTCTAGGGATCTCCTCATGCAATAAGAAGTAACCAAGACCCATGAATGGGTGGTGGCCGAAAGTCTTATAAGGGAGGAACTCCCATTTTCGAAAACAAGAACACAAGGAAAACATGCATAAACCATTACACTGCAGGCGAGAGGATACTTACATCCTTGCGCTGGAATTTCACCTTCTCTTTAAACCGTAGGGTACCCTAGACTTGGAGGGCAAGTGAAAATCCTTCTTTTTCAAATTTTCTCTAGGGGTCCTTGGACTTAGTAGAGGGCAAGATCATGGAGGGTCTTCTTCCTTCCAATTCCGTAGGGTTAGAACCCTAGGGTGGTGCTTTTTTGAAAATGGAAAGGGAGAGAGGGCTCTTGGTGTTTTCGAAAATGAAGTGGGGAAGAAGAAGAGGAAGTGTAACTTCCTTTCCCCCTCTCTTATTTATACTCTTATCATGAAAAGGCATGTCTCTTCGTTTCCCCGAATTCAACAAGAATGTTTCTTATCCTCTCTACAAGAAACATTGCTTGGTTCATTGGTTATGACATGGTGAGTGCAACTAGGAGGTTCAAGGTTCAATCCCTGCTTCCTCCTTTCTACATCTGCTTTTTATCACAATTTGCACTAATCCATATCAAAGCCCATTAAGCCAAATTCATCATGATATTTCCTAATAATTTTTTCCTGAATTCATAACATTATTTACATAATATTTTTATAATAATTTTCCATGAATCCAAAATATTATTCACATAATATTTCATAATGAATTCACAATATTATTCATGGTGAAATTTTGGGGTGTTACACAAGGACCGTGAGCCTTGGAGTAGGAGCCGACCACGTCTCCGAACCAAGTAAAAACAAACATGTTAGCGCTGTTTTTCTTTTCCACTGCGCAATTTCTCTTAAATTCTACGAAAAATTTATCGATCGATATTCACCCCCCCCTCTATCGATTCAAACCGATCCCACAAGTGGTATCAGAGCGGGTGGCTCAAACTTGGTGCAACCACCAGTTGAGTATTTTTTTCGAATTTTTGAATTTTAATATTTCTTTTTGCTTGTATTTTTCTTGTTAATCGAGGTTGGTTCCACACCACTCAATTTTTTTCATTATTACTATATTTCCCGCACTACTAATCCAAGACCTAGTCTTGGGACGAGTTTTTTTTTGTAAATTTTTCAGTTAAAATCTATGGACAACCAAGAGTGGAACAGTGCTCGTCCACTGCTATTCTCTGACGAAAATTTTGATTTTTGGTGAAGTCAAATGGAATCCCATCTGAAGACCCATATGGACATATGGATGATAATCCAAACGGGATTCACTTTTCCCGTAGAAAATGGATTATCACTTGAACCAATAACTGTGGTATCAACTGAACCAATAACATAACCAACTCAAATAGTTGAACCAAACAATGAACCAAACTATCCAGCAAGATCTGAGGCTGAATCTAGTTCCAGAAGAACGAAGAAACCCAGACTCAATCATCCATCTGACCAAATCATGGGTGATCCAACCTTAGGAGTCAGAACTAGGTCTTCTTATAGAAATCTTAGTCAGATCACACTGATTTCAAAAATTGAACCTAAGACTATAGAGGAAACCCTACTTGACCCAGATTGGATCATAGCTATGCATGAGGAACTAGCCCAATTTGAGAGAAACCAACTCTGGGAATTAGTACCTAATCCTGAGGGAAAATCAATTATAGACACTAAGTGGTTTTTTAGAAACAAACTAAATGATCAAGGGGAAATTGTAAGAAATAAAGCCCGCTTAGTTGCTAAAGGGTTTAATCAAATCGAAGGGTTAGATTATGATGAAGCCTAAGCCCCTGTAGCCATACTTGAATCAATTAGAATGTTATTAGCTTTTGCAGTCTATAGAGGGTTTAAACTATACCAAATAGATGTCAAGTCTGCTTTTCTTAATGGGTTTATAAAAGAAGAAGTATATGTAAGGCAACCCCCAGGATTTGAGGACTTAGAAAAACCTGAATATGTATTCAAGCTTAGGAAAGCGTTTTATGGGTTGAAACAAGCACCTAAGGCATGGTATGAACGATTATCAACATATTTAATCTCTAAGGAATTTAACCAAGGTCAAATTGACTCCACACTATTTGTTAAAACCTTAGAAATTGATATTTTTATTGCACAAATATACGTTGATGATATAATATTTAGATATACTAATTCTAATTTTTTAAATGAATTTGTGAAAATTATGGAGAGCGAATTTGAAATGAGCTAGGTAGGTGAGCTCAACTTTTTCTTAGGGCTACAAATTAAACAAACTAGAGATGGTAATTATGTCCATCAATCCAAATATGCTAAAGAATTAATAAAGAAATTCAAAATGGACAATTCTAAAAACTTAAGTACTCCTATGGCTACTAATGTCTAAATTGATAATGACCCTGAGGGTAAACCAGTTGACTTAAAATTATACCGGAGTATGATTTGTAGCTTACTGTACTTAACTGCTAGTAAACCTGATATTTTATTTTATGTAGGAATGTGTGCTAGGTACTAAACCTATGCTAAGGAATCCCGCTTAGTATCCTTAAAGAGAATTCTAAGGTACATTACGGGTACCCTAAATGTAGGTATTTGGTATCCTAGGACTTCCACTTTTGAATTATCAGGATATTCTGACTCTGACTATGTCAGCTGTAAATTAGATAGAAAGAATACAAGTGAAAGTTGTTGGATCGGAGTAAATCGATAGAGGGAGGGGGGTGAATATCGATCGAAAAATTTTCGGACAATTTAAGAGAGAAACGCAGCTGAAAGAGTAAAACAAGAGTCGCTAACATGGTTTGTTTTACTTGGTTCGGAGTCACGGTCGACTCCTACTCCAAGGCCCACGGTCCTTGACCATTTATGTTGGGCAATTCTATATTTGTAGAAATGATTACAGTTTCAAGTACAGATATAGAATCGAAAAAGAGAATTACAACACTTAGGAAATTTAAACTTTTACCGACGACCGGAGTGGATGGAATTTCGGAGCAGCGGGTCGTCGTCAACGCTTGAATCGCTAATGTAGAGCATGCCGGAGCGTAGCGCTTGAGCGAATGTGTTGAGAGTGAATTGAGCGAGTTGTTCTAAAGCCTTGGTGGTGAACCCCCTTTTATAGTGGTCGCCTGGGCGCCTGTGTTGAAGGGGGCGCCTTCATGTGGCATCTCCTGTGCGAACTCTAATCCGCAGGCATGGTCAGCGCTTATCCCCTTCATTGACGTGCCTGAGCTGACTAGGGCGCCTGTGTTAACATAGGCGCCTAGTTTGACTTGGTCCAAAGGCTTTCGTGGCAGTTTGCTTCGATGATTTTGATTTGGCCTTGCACTGGGGCGCCTGTATCCTTACAGGCGCCTAGCCCAATGAGGCGCCTCCTTCCAATGAGGCACATGGGCTACAGAAACACAATCCCTTTGTTTCCTGCGACCAGGGTTAGTTCCAAACACAAGAAGCAAATATACATGATATATTAAAATATTATTTATAGCCTAAGCTGTCTTGGTTTTGACTTTGGGTCTCCCAAATGGAACCCTAGGTCGAACTGACGCCTAATGTTCCCTCCTACGGGGAACGCGTCCTCACCTACTCCTCTCGGGAGAATTTACCTTTTTGCCAACCGGCTCCTCCGGTTGGACATTTGCCCAGCTTCACTCACTAGGTCTTCGGTGCCCAGTCCTCGACCAGGTCTTAGTGCCCATCTTCACTCACCAGGTCTTATTGCCCAACTTTAGTCAGGACTTAGTTGCCCAGCCCGCGGCCCGGACTTAGTGCCCAATTCAATGAACCAGGACTTAGTGCCTAGTGAACCTAAGACTTTCCTGCACACTTAATCAGCTTGCTAGATCACAACCAAATCATAACTTCTGAACCCTTTGCCATTATCAAAACAAAGGTTTGACTTTGATGCTTCTGGCACCAACAATCTCCTCCTTTTTGATTTATGGCAACACGGTTCAAAAAGTTAAGTTAAAAATATATTATAGCAATCTAACAATACTAACAATAGAATTTTAACTCCCCTTGAATTTCACATTCTCCCCCTGAAATTTTCAATGTTATGCGGGTTTTGTAAACTTTCTAAGTGTTAAGTGTTTTTCAAGATTTAGCAAAAATTTTAAGTTTTTGACTACGTGTTTTTCGAAAATAAAGTAATTGTACTCAAGAATACTTAGGCAATTTTGAAAAGGTTTTGTAATCCTAAGTTTTGTTTCAATATCTTGAAAATAAATTTACTTAGGCAAAACAACTTTTGAAATCTGATTTTCCTTACAATGTTTCTCTTTTGGAAAAAAATTTCCCAATTCAGAAAAATTTGCTTAAAAATATTTTCACAAAAAGAATTTGTTTACTAAGAAAACATTACTTAGCACATTTGCCAACAAACATTTGAAGAATAATTTAGCTCAGGCAAATTTGTTTACAAAAAAAAATTTCCTTAGAAACATTTTCAAAATACACTTAGAAATTTTAAAGCCTTTTCGAAGTGTTTTGAAAGAACTTAAAACTACTTTAAAAGTTTGAAGCAATTAAAAAAACATAGAAAAATTTAACACCTTTTTAAGTAGTTAAAACACTTTTTAGAGAAAAAAAATTGAAATACTTAAAACAATTTAAAAACATTTTCAAGTACTTAAAGAACATTGAAGTTTTTAACAACTGAGAAGTACTTAAAAACTGAGCACCTAGAATTTTCTACTTTACTTTTTGAAAAAGGGATGAAAAATTTTGAGAAATTTGAAAAAATTTAAAAATTTTCCCTCTTTCTTTTGTTTCTCTCCCCCTTTGCCATATATAAAAAAAATTATACAAATTACAGCAAGTAACTTAGAGCTAGTAAGAAATTGAAATTCTGTATTGAACCAACTCTAACAATTAAAAAACTGGACTAAACCAAATTAAAACATTTTTGTTCGGGTCCTGTCCAACCCAGTTAGCTACTTACTAACTGTTATAAACAGTAGCTTTCACTAGGGTTAGTCAAGTTAAGTGATCTGATCAAGTTAGATTTTCTAAGCTTGACACTTAACCTGATTGCTGTTCAACTTGTATTTATTGCCCCAATTACTGCAGATGCACTGACTTAAAGCATCTTGAATCAAGGCATAGTCCTAACCATCTCAACCCAGTCTAGGTTATCAATCAAAAGTACCCTAAGGTGCTTGTGAGATGCTGGCTTCTAGATCTATAGGTGCATGCAGTTCTAGGGTTAGGGCATAAGCTACGACCATTTGCAAAAAAGGCCTAGTTTCGAAGGGGGTAGTTTTTGAAATAAAACTAAGTCGGAAAATCATTTTAAATTTCAAAAACTTGATAAATGAAATGATAAATTTACAAATTTTCGAGAAAAATATTAAATTTTTTTTAATAAAACAGGATAGATCAGTCCTACTCTACTAAACACAACCCTAACTGCCTTCTTAGTATGCTAAACTCAGACTCAGGTAAGAGTTTGGTAAAGATATCAGCTAAGTTGGATTTTGAGTCCACATGTTTAAGTACTATTTCGCCCCTGGCTACATGATCTCTTACAAAATGATGTTTAACTTCTATATGTTTTGTTCGGGAATGTTGAATTGGATTTTTAGTTAAGTTTATTGAACTAATGTTATCAATATAGACTTGGGTTTGGGTGTAGTCAAGCTAGAAGTCCTTAAGACTGTGCATCATCCACAAAAGTTGTGTTACACATTCTCCTAGGGCAACATATTCTACTTCTGTTATTGACAGTGCTACACAGTGTTGCTTTCTGCTACACCAGCAGACTAGGCTATGTCCTAATAGTTGACAGCTTCCACTTGTATTTTTTCTATCTAATTTGCACCCAGCATAGTCAAAGTCAGAATATCATCACAATTCAAACGTGAAAGTCCTAGGATACCAAATCCCTACGTTTAGGGTACCCGTAATGTACCTAAGTACTCGTTTTAGGGCTACTAAGTGGGATTCCTTAGCACAAGTTTGGTACCTTGCACACATTCCTATAGAAGATAGGATATCAGGTTTGCTAGCTATTAAGTAAAGTAGGCTACCAATCATACTTCGGTATAGTTTAAGATCAACAGACTTACCTTCAGGGTCACTATCAATTTTAACATTTGTGGCCATAGGGGTACTTATGCTTTCGGTGTTATCCATTTTAAATTTTTTTATTAACTCTTTAGCATACTTGGATTGGTGAACATAATTGCCATCTCTAGTTTGCTTAATTTGCAACCCTAAGAAGAAGTTGAGTTCACCTACCAAGCTCATTTCGAATTCACTTTCAATTATTTTTACAAATTCTTTTAAAATGTTAAAGTTAGTGGATCCAAAAATTATATCATCAACATAAATTTGGGCAATAAAAATATCATTTTCTAAGGTTTTAACAAAAAGGGTGGAGTCAATTTGACCTTGGTTAAATTCCTTAGAAATAAGATATGTTGATAAACATTCATACCATGCCCTAGGGGCTTGTTTCAACCCATAAAGTGTTTTTCTAAGTTAAAAACATATTCAGATTTTTCTAGGTCCTCAAATCCCGGGGGTTGCCCTACATAAACTTCTTCTTTGATAAACCCATTTAAAAAGGCAGACTTAACATCCATTTGCTATTGCTTGAACCCTCTATGGGTTGCAAATGCTAACAACATTCTAATTGATTCAAGTCTGGTTACTGGGGCATTGGTTTCATCATAGTCTAACCCTTCGACCTGACTAAACCCTTTAGCAACTAAGTGGGCTTTATTTCTAACTATTTCCTCTTGATCATTTAATTGGTTTCTGAACACCCACTTAGTATCTATAACGGATTTACCCTCAGGTTTAGGTACTAGTTCCCAGACTTGGTTTCTTTCAAATTGGGTTAACTCCTCTTGCATAGCTATGATCCAATCAGGGTCAGGTAGGGCTTCCTCTATAGTCTTAGGTTTAATTTTTGAAATTAATGCGATCTGACTAAGATTTCTATAGGAAGACCTAGTTCTGACTCCTAAAGTTGGATCACCCATAATTTGATCAGAAGGGTGACTGAGTCTGGGTTTCTTGGTTCTTCTAGTACTAGGTTCAACCTCAGGTCCGGCTGGATGGTTCGGTTCAGTGTTTGGTTCAACTACTTGGGTCGGTTCAGTTATTGGGTCAGTTGAGACCTCAGTAGTTGGTTCAAGAGTTAGCTCATTTAGAGGTTCAATCAGTGGTTCAATTGATGATTCAATTGTTGGTTCACTGTCTTCCTGATTAACATTTGATTGGTTCAATTTTTGATTATCAGTTTTTGGTTCAATTCCCTCATCAAAAATTAAGTTAGTAGTTTTTTCAATTTTGTGAGTTTGTTTATTGTAAACCCTATATGCCCTACTGGTTTTTGAATATCCTAAGAAGATCCCTAGGGATGACTTGGATTGAAACATATCTAAGTAGACCTTAGTGTTCAAGATATGGACTTTGCACCCAAAGACTCTTAGGTAGTGTAGGTTAGGTAGTCTATGATAATATAATTCATAGGGTGTTTTATTATGCCTTTTGTTAATTAGAACCCTGTTTTAGATGTAGCATGTTGTACTTACCGCTTCTGCCCAAAATTGATTAGCTAGGATAAATTCATTCAACATGGTTCTAGCGGCTTCCTGAAGGGTTCTATTTTTCCTTTCCACTATTCCATTTTGTTGGGGGGTTCTAGGACAGGAAAACTCATGAATATACCCATTTATTTTGCAAAATTCTTCAAACCTTTGGTTTTCAAATTCTCCACCGTGATCACTTCTAAGTCTTTTAATCTTAATATCATTTTGGTTTTCTATCATTTTACATAAGTCAATAAATAAGTTCAAAGTTTCATCTTTTGTTTTTAGGAACCTAACCCAGGTAAACCTTGAGTAATCATCGATAATTACTAAGCAGTACCGATTCCCGCTTAGTGACTTGGCTCCATGTGAATCAAATAGGTCAAGGTGTACGAGCTCAAGTGTGGTTTGGGTTATGTCTGATTGAGTTGATTTGTGGTTTGACTTAGTTTGCTTGCCTTGGTTACATGAGTTACAGATTGTGTTTTCAAAATTCTTAATTTTTGGTACCCCTTTAATTAAACCAAGTTGGGTAATTTTAGAAATTAGTTTAACATGAGTGTGACCTAATCTCCTATGCTAAAGGTTGGATTCTTCTAATTGAGTCAAGAAGTATTTTGGTACTAATGGTAAATTAATGGTATAAACGATGTTTTTCCTAGTACCTTTAAGCATAACTTCTGAGTCATATAGGTTTCTAATCAGGCAGTTAGAGTTGGTAAATGTAACTACGTAGCCAATATCACATAGTTGACTTATACTAAGTACATTGAACTTGAAATTTTCAACCAAGAGTACTTTTCTTAATCACAAAATCAGATTTGAGTTCAATGTTACCTGACCCAATGACTTTGAGTGTAGCATTGTTGCCAAATGCTACTGAGCCTAGGTTTTTGAACTTGATTTTGGTGAATTTCAATTTGTCTCCAGTCATGTGTCCAGAGCATCCACTATCCAACATCCATTGGTCCAAATTTTTATATTCCTACACATAAAGTATTTATTGATTTGGATCCAATTAGAGTTAGGGATAACTTAAAATTGATTTCACAATCAATTCTGTCTCACCCAGTCTAGTGTTATTAATCACGTTAACCTTATGGGTTTTGTGAGACAAGTTTTCAAAGATAAATATTTTAATTTTGAAAAGCATGGTTAATTTTGAAGATATTGAATTAATTTTGAAAATTTTATAAAGTTTAAGTTTATTTTCAAAAAATGTATTGAATCTAAGATTAATTAATATTTGTGATAGATTCAAATTTAACAAGTAGTAAAGTGAATTTGATTTTCAGTAATTGGCTTCCAGGTCTTGGCGAGGCACAAGACCTTCTTTGGCCGTAGCCTTATTGGAGCAACAACCCTTTCCTTGACAAAGCCTTTTACTGAAAATTCATCTTCAAGTTACTTCTTGAAAAATTTTGGTCTAACTAGTTTTAGTCTTGGATCGGTAGCTTCGGCTACTTCAACCAGAAAGGCTTCCCCTAACGTACTATCATCTCACCTCCACCCAATACTATGTTGTTCAAATTTAAATTGAATCTTTTGTCCTTAGTCTAACCAATACTAAGTCTAAACATGATAATTAAAATTGCAAAAGGAAATAAACAAGCAAGCAAGAAAATAAAAAAAATTATCTAATTATAAATATGGTCTTTATATTGACTCCCCCGGGACTATAGCCTCTATAAGGGTTAGGCAAGATGTGAATCTTGTCCTTGGGGATCCAATACTATTTTGGTCCAGCTTGTTTACTTAAAAATAGCTTGGGGACCCATGCTTGGACTTGGGTTCTTGATTGGTTCAACACAGAGTAATATGCACGTTGTCTCGACTTAGTTTGATATCTGAGTCTGGATCGGTTAAGGACGAACTTCTGCTTTCCAAGGATCATATCAAGACACTTGGAACCTGATGTAAACTGTTGTAAGGCTACTCTGAGCTCCTTGACTTGAGTTTTCAAGGAGGAATTCTCTTCCTCAAGCTTTTTAACTTGAGTTGAGTTTCCTTCTTGAATTTGCTCACTCAAGGACCTCGAGTCGACTTCCTCTTTCAGGAGTTTTACTTCGTGTCGGAGGGACTCGGCCCGGATCTTAGATTTCGCTAAGTTACGAGACAGATAAGAAATTAACTTTGATAATTCGTATTTAGAGTAACCTCTTATCGTGATTTGCCCATTTTCCTAGATTGTAAGTCTTCCGTCATCTGGTTCCGACTCTGATCCGGAGTCGACATCTTCTGAGGAGGTTAGGGCGAGGAGATTTGCGTGTGGGACTTCTTCTTCTTCTTCGGAAGAGGATTCGTCCCAGGTGGCTTGGAGAGTCTTCCTTCTTCGCACCTTCTTGGTCTCCTTCAGATTGGGGCACTCAGACTTCAAATGTCCCTTTTTGTTGCACTCGTAGTAGGTAACGTTGGTCTTGCTCTTCCAGCTTGTTGAAGGTTCTGATGGATCTTCCTTTCTTCAGTTTGTTTTCTTCTTGTTCGTTAGGTGCTTTAGTTCTTTGTAGTAGTCCAGAGCTAGCCAAACCAACTTGGGTGATCCCCTTCACTATCTTCTGAATCCGAGTCTGAGTTAGACTCGAGTGCTGGTTGAGTCTTCTGTTGGTTATTCCTTGGCGGGTTTCCTAAGCGATTACTTAGTCGATCCGAGAAACCTCTCCACGCCTACGGATTAAAATATTATCCCGAATGGAGAGCCGTTTCCCATCAACCATCTCGTGCCGTATCGAACAATCCAAATCACAACCCAGCCAATTACAAAAATCGGCTTCGTGATTTGCTCGACCGTTCGACCGCGGAAAAGGCAACGAGTTGATCGCCGACTTTTGTGTTTATGCTCGGGGTCTAGTTAAGAATTCATTAAATAAATTTTGCAAGCAAAACATGAAATTCTTACACATAAAAGGACGAGACATATCCACACAACACATGCAATACATAAGGATATACAAAGGACCTTATGGAAAGTTATTCCTCTCCGATCACCTCGCGGCCTTCTACCTTATGACCCTTCCTTCGTGGACGTCGTGTGGGCGACGATCTACCACGATTTGAGATCACCAAGAACTCCCACCAAACCGCTTCTTCAATCCGGTCGCAAACCCTAAACCCTAGGGTTTGCGCCGCCGGCACCTCCTCCCCTTTCTTTGCGCCGCCGTCCGCCGGAGCTGGCTCAAAGCCCTCTGAATCAACGGTGCACCTTCAGAGGAAAATGAAGAAGAAGAAGAAGAAGAAGACAAAGGAAAACCCTCTTCTCAGCCACAAAGCACCTCAATACCCCTTCTTCTTCCTTCTTGCGCCATCGCCGCAAGACACCCTTGCGCCGCCTTCTTCACCTCACCGGCGCCTCCTCAACCTTTCCCAAGTCTCAAACAAGGTACAAGAGATTCCTACCTTGATCCTTTGAGTCTTGGCTGAAGCTTGGTTGAGGAGGAATCAAGGAAACCGAAGGGGAATCCCTTCTCCTAGTCGGTGCCGAGAGAAGAAGAGAGAAGGAGAGGGGGAGGGTTTTTCTAAGGCTCTTAGGTTTGATCAATTAGTTTGGTTTCTTGATCTGATAGGGTATATATAGGGCTAAGGTAGGGACCAAGAGGAGGAGTTGGTTCTTGGCCCGCTAATGGATCCAATCCCAATCCATTAATTAGGATACATTCCAGTAAAGGATCCTAATTGAACTCACCTCACCAACCCCCATATTTTCATATGGGCTCCACATATTATAAGTCATCCATCCCCCCATGTTTAAGATCGCGCATGCCCGTTAATTAATTAAATTACTGACAATTTAACTTAATTAACTTCTGGATCCTTGATTAGTACCACTCAACCTTTTTCAGCGTGCCGGATCAAATCCACCTGCAGTGTTTGGCACGATGAACCTTTTGAGCTCACCAAGGGGGCATCATTATCCTGACTCTCCAGGACACGGATTCCGTCAATAATTATCAGCACATCATATTACTAATTTTATTTCCCAACTTATCGGGTCTGTCGATCTAGCAGAATAAATCTCGCCCTTTGATAAATCAAAGATAAATAATAAATAATAATATATGCCCAATATTATTTCGGGATTAAGGGATCGTCCTCCATAGTAACAACTGAGGTCCTATCCAATTTATTTAGTCAGTACAAAATTGGATAACCTCGGGTTTCAGTCCTACTCAATGCACTCATAGCACACTAGTGTAGTCCTATGGTCAAGACCAACCACACCTGACTACACTACAACCATCCCAATGGTTTGTCCATTTCCATCTAGGTTGTGAGCCTCTATTTATGCTAAGTAAGGGACTGATAACATAGTCTTCCGTGTGACACCACACACCATGTTATCTACAATGCTAAGCAATGAGACTTCGTATATGTACTATTATAAACAAACACCTAGTGTAGTGTGATTCTATTTTCATAAAAGATGTTCATATAAGAAAAGTCATGTCTTTTAGTATACACATCCAACAATCTCCCACTTATACTTAAAGACATTGATGTTCTCCTACTGACATACATCTGACTCCCATTCCCTCCACATGCCTGTCAAAAGCTCTAGATGTAAGAGCTTTCGTGAAGGGGTCTGCTAGGTTGTCCAACGATGCAATCTTGGCGACAGCTACTTCTCCTCACTTTACGATTTCTCGTATCAGGTGGTACTTACGCTTTATGTGTTTACTCGCTTTATGGTCTCATGGTTCTTTCGAGTTTGTAACTGCACCATTGTTATCACAAAAGATTGTGACTATTCTGGGCAAACCAGGAATCACATCCAAGTCCATCATGAAGTTTCTGAGCCATACAGCTTCCTTGGCTGCCTCTTAGGCTGCCATATACTCAGCTTCCATGGTGGAGTCTGCCACACACTTCTGCTTGACACTCCTCCAGATAATGGCTCCACCTCCTAAAATAAACACAAAACCTGAGGTAGACTTACGTTTGTCCCTATCTGACTGGAAATCTAAGTCCGTATAACCCATAGGGATTAATTGGTTTGCCCGGTAAACCAGCATATAATCCCTAGTCCGTCTCAAGTATTTCAATATATGCATTACCGCTGTCCAATCTCCCTGTCCAGGGTTACTCTGATATCTTCTAACCATGCCCACGGTAAAATAGATATCAGGTCTCGTGCATAACATAGCATACATGAGGCTTCCGACCGCTGAAGCATAAGGAATAGCCTTCATCTCCTCCATCTCCTCTGATGTCTTCGGACACATCTCTTTGGAGAGAGGGACTCCATGTCTGTAGGTCAAAAATCCTTTCTTGGAGTTTTCCATGCTATAATGAGACAAGACTGTGTCAACATATGAAGCTTAGGATAGGCACAACATCCTTTTCTGGCGATCCCTTATAACCTTGATCCCAAGGATGTGTGCTGCTTCTCCTAAGTCCTTCATATCAAACTGCTTTGATAGCCAGACTCTTACGTCTGATAACACTTTGACATTGTTGCCAAATAACAAAATGTCATCTACGTAAAGTACAAGAAACACCACGACGTTTCCGTCTCATTTCTTATACACACACGACTCATCCGGACTTTGAGTAAACCCATTTGATTGGATTACTTCGTCAAAACGGATGTTCCAAGATCTTGAAGCTTGGTTTAACTCATAGATAGATCGATTAATCTTACATACTAGATGCTCTTTGCCTTTGGTAATGAAACCTTCTGGTTGCTGCATGTAGATGGTCTTGTCAAGACACCCGTTAAGGAAGGCCGTCTTGACATCCATCTGCCAGACCTCATAATCCATATGTGCTGCTATAGATAAGAGAATCCGGATCGACTTGAGCATAGGTACTGGCGAAAAGGTTTCCTCATAATCGATACCCTCTTTCTGAGTGTACCCTTTCGCAACAAGCCTTGCCTTGAAGGTCTCAACCTTCCCGTCTAATCCTCTCTTTCTTTTGTAGATCCACTTGCATCCAATGGCTTTTATACCATTGGGTGGTTCTACTAGCTCCCAGACATGGTTAGAATTCATTGATTCTATCTCGGATTTCATTGCCCTTTGCCAAGAATCTGCATCTTTGTCTTGGAGGGCCTCGTCATAGGTCCAGGGATCTGGTTCCTATTTTCTTGGGATCAAGTCCGAAGACTCTCCCAAAAACATGTACCTTTTAGGCTGTCTCACAACCCTCCCACTGCGACGAGGTACTACTGGTGTGTCTTGAGTGACACGTGGTGCGGTAACTTGTGGTGTGTCCTCTTGTACACTTGGTCCTGAAGTTGGAATGTCCCCCCTTAACTCATCTAGCATCAGTCTACTCTTTGATTTATGGCTCATCATATAGTCCTCTTCCAAGAATCTGGCATTTGTGCTAACAATTACCTTCTGATCCTTAGGACTATAGAATAGACCACCCTTCGTTCCATTGGGATATCCTACAAACAGACGTACCTCCGTACGAGATTCCAACTTATCAGTATCTCCTTTCAGCACATATGCTGGGCTACCCCAAATCCGAACATGTCCTAGACTGGGCTTGCGCCCAGTCCATAGTTCTGTGGGAGTATGAGGTACTGACTTAGATGGAACCAAGTTCACTATGTACGCTGCTGTTTCTAGCGCATATCCCCAGAATGAATCAGGTAAGTCCGAATAGCTCATCATTGACATAACCATTTCCATAAGTGTCCTATTCCTTCTTTCTGCAACTCCGTTCTGTTGGGGTATGCCGGGTGCAGTTAGCTGGGACTGGATCCCAGCTTCTGACAAGTAGCCCCTAAACTCCCCAGAGAGGTACTCGCCACCACGATCAGATCGTAGTGTCTTGATATTTTTACCTCGATATTTCTCTACATCAACCTTGAATTCTTTGAACTTGTCAAAGCATTCAGACTTGCGGCGCATCAGGTAAATGTACCCATACCTTAAAGAATCATCAACAAAAGTGACGAAATATTCAAAACCTCCTTTTGCCTGGATTTACATAGGGCCACATACATATGAATGAATCAGCTCTAACACTTCTTTGGCCCTGTACCCCTTAGCCTTAAAAGGTCTCTTGGTCATCTTCCCTTCCAAGCAGGACTCACAGGTTGGGAGATCCTGCACCACCAATGAACCTAAGGGCCCATCAGCTATAAACCTTTGAATCCTACTAACGTTAATATGACCAAGGCTAAGGTGCCAAAGATATGTCTGATTCATCTTAGAAGGCTCCTTTTTCTTATTTAAGTTAGACGATGAGCTATTTACTTCAGTAAACATCGTGGGAGGTTTAGGTTCTAGAGTGTACAGATTGCCTACCAACGTACCCGAACAGATAATCTCCCTGTTTCTCTTAATAACAACTTTATTATCAAAAGTAATAGAATATCCATCCTTAAACAATTTAGAAACTGAAATTAAATTCTTTCTAAATGACGGTACATAAAGGCAATCTCTCAGAACTAACACTTTATTTCTCTCAAACGATAAATGAAAGACTCCACTGCTACTACCCTTGTAGCATTTCCCATGTAGACCATTATTTCTTCATTCGTCAGCCGTCGGGTTTCCTGGAACCCCTGCAGAATATTGCAAACATGGTCAGTGGCTCCTATATCTACACACTAGGTATTGGTAGATAGCACCGCTAAACATGTTTCAACGACTAGGACTGAAGAAATACCTTTGCTTTTACGACGGGGATAGTCCGCCTTCCAGTGCCCTATTTCTTTGCATGTGAAGCACCTGCCCTTTGGCTTCTTCACACCAGTCCGAGGTCCTTGCGATGCACCTGCCTTCTTGAACCCTCCTCGTTTCTTCTTCTTCCTGCCTTTCGGCTCAGAAGTAGAAACCTTTTGGGTTACCAAGGCATGTGTGTTCTTTTGAAAAAGTGCCTCCGCTGCCTGGAGTTCTCCTACCAGTTCTCCCAACGTATAATTCTTCTTATTCATATTATAGTTGAGGTTGAACTGCTCAAAACTCTTTGGTAGAGACTGGAGTATGATATCGACCTGGGATTCCCCGTCGATTTCAGCTCCAAGAACCTCAATCTGATTGAGATGAGCTATCAACTTTAGGGCATGCTCCCTAACGGGTGTCCCTTCAACCATAGTGGTTGACATCAGACTGTTCATCGCAATCTGCCAGACAGCTCGACCTTGGTGCCTGAAGAGGTCTTTGAGGTTTAGCATCATGTCACTGGCAGTGGGCATGACCTGATGCTGATGATGCAGCACATTTGATATCGATGCCAAAATGTAACACCGCGCCATCTCATCTGCCTTTTTCCACTTCCTATAACGCTCCCTCACCTCTTCACCAGAGTCTTCTCTAGACTTTTCCGGACATTCTTCGAAGAGTATAAATTTGTACTCCTCAGCAGTGAGGATAATGTCTAGGTTCCTCTTCCAGTCAATATAATTAGGGCCAGTAAGTTTATTGCCCTTGAGAATGGTTGCAAGTGGAGTAAAAGCCATTTATGAAAAACCTGAGAATCACAACATACACTACTTTAGAAATCAAAAACAAATTGATTCCTCAAACAATTAATTTTCGAATTTCAACAACACCCCTGTACACCGAGAAATTTGCATGCCACGATGGTGTGGACGTATACGAATCCCTACATTCATTAGAAGAGGTTTTACCCATTGATCATACCATCTTGTCAACCTAACTTTTTGACAAATAACATCAACAGTTGGTTTCCTTCGTCTCTGCAGAATAACAGCAATGACTCCGTGGGGAGGATACTGTTATTTGCATTTAAGTGTGCACCACTACACGACACCAAGAAAATTATTTCTGATTATGTGCCTTCTGATGGGGAAATTCACACGCTCTTTAATAATTTTCTACAGTCTTTTTCGACCCAGTGATCCGCAGAACAAGTCCATCCGATAGGGAGGAAGGCACTCAGAGCCGACGCGCAGACTTGTTCACATCACTTATCGAATTGTAATGGAAGCCGTGGGACCCTTAGGGTCCCTCTCCCACTTAGTAATTTATCTCGAGGAATTTTCTAGCACTACCACACAATCAAGCACAGAACTAACATCATGAAATCAATCACAGTGAAAAATGCAAGATTTTCCAACTTTCATGGCCCCTTGGTCTCTCTTGTGCCTCCAGTCGTGCTATCATTTTGTCCACTCCTCCCTTCGTTTTGCGCATGCTACCTTGAGGGTTCTCTGGGCCGAAATGAAGAGTTAATTATTTACATCATTGATCCTATACACCACACGGGAGTGTACATGAATTCTAGATCAACTGTAAAATAAAAAAACTCGGCTAAACATGTGGCGTATTTAATTACAAAATTAAATACCTAGCCTCGTCAACCCCGAGGATTAAATTATTACATAAATTGCACACAATCACACAAACATTATTTTGGGCCATGAAGTTGGAATCTTGTGCCTGCATCACAGAGTTAGCCTATACACATCCACGTATCAACAAAATAATATTGTATGAAAAATTGCAAAAATAACCAATCCTAAGCACACAAAGCCGAAAACCTCATCTCTAATACCAATTGTTGGTTATTCCTTGGCGGGTTTCCTAAGCGAATACTTAGTCGATCCGAGAAACCTCTCCATGCCTACGGATTAAAATTTAAACCCGAATGGAGAGCAGTTTCCCATCAACCATCTCGTGTCGTATCGAACAATTCAAATCACAACCCAGCCAATTACCAAAATCGGCTTCATGATTTGCTCAACCGTTCGACCGAGGAAAAGGCGACGAGTTGATCGCCAGCTTTTGTGTTTATGGTCAGGGTCCAGTTAAGAATTCATTAAATATATTTTGCAAGAAAAACATGAAATTCTTACACATAAAATGACGAGACATATCCACACAACACATGCACTGCATAAGGATATACAAAGGAGCTTATGGAAAGTTATATCTCTTCGATCACCTCGTGGTCTTCTACCTTATGGCCCTCCCTTCGCGGACGTCGTGTGGGCGACGATCTACCATGATCTGAGATCACCATGAACTCCCACCAAACCGCTTCATCAATCCGGCCGCAAACCCTAAACCCTAGGGTTTGCGCTACCGGCACCTCCTCCCCTTTCTTTACGCCGCCGTCCGCCAGAGCTGGCTCCAAGCCCTCCGAATCAACGGTGCACCTTCAGAGGAAGATGAAGAAAAGAAGAAGACAATGGACAATCCTCTTCTCAGCCACAAAACACCTCAATACCCCTTCTTTTTCCTTCTTGCGCCACCGCCGCAAGACACCCTTGCGCCGCCTTCTTCACCTCGCCGGCGCCTCCTCAGCCTTTCTCAATTCTCAAACAAGGTAGAAGAGATTCCTACCTTGATCCTTTGAGTCTTGGCCGAAGCTTGGTTGACGAGGAATCAAGGAAACCGAAGGGGAATCCCTTCTCCTAGTCGTCGCCGAGAGAAGAAGAGAGGAGAGGGGGAGGGTTTTTCCTAGGCTCTTAGGTTTGATCAATTAGTTTGGAATCTTGATCTCATAGGGTATATATAGGGCTAAGGGTGGAACCAAGAGGAGGAGTTGGTTCTTGGCCCGCTAATGGATCCAAACCCGATCCATTAATTATGATCCATTCCACTAAAGGATCCTAATTGAACTCACCTCACCAACCCCCATATTTTCATATGGGATCCACATATTACGAGTCATCCATCCGCCAGTGTTTAAGATCGCGCATGCCGGTTAATTAATTAAATTACTGACAATTTAACTTAATTAACTTCTGGATCCTTGATTAGTACCACTCAACCTTTTTCAGCGTGCCGGATCAAATCCACCTGTAGGGTTTGGTATGGGCCGAGCTGGAAGGTACCCCGATGAGCCAAGGGAGATTGGAGGCCCCACCAACTATGGCGGATGCCAGGGTTTTCTCTATTACTAAGGAGGATGCCGCGAATGCTTCAACGGTTGTCACAGGTCAGATACTTATTTACAGTCAGTATGCTACTGCATTATTTGATATTGGGGCAACACACTCGTTCATCTCTATGTTCTACACTAAGAAGATAGATATGTCTCCACAAGTTTTAGACTGCAAGTTCTTGACAACCCTGCCTTCGGGAGAAATAAGGACATCCACTCACGTGCTGCGTGCTGTGCCAGTCGGAATCGCAGGAAGAGAACTCTACTGCGATCTGATAGTACTCGACATGCAGGATTATGATGTTATAATGGGAAGGAATTTTCTGAGCAAATACGGCGCTTCTGTCGAGTGCTGTAAACGAAAGGTGATCTTTCAACTTGAGGCAGATTCTATGTTTAAATTTATCGGAGAGCCGAGAAAAAGAACCGGGAAATTTTTATCGACTCTCAAAGCACAGAAGATGATAGACAAGGGATACACTGGATTCTAGCACATGTGGTTGACGTAAGTCAAACCAAGGACCAGAAGCTAGAAGATGTTAGGGTTGTAGGTAATTTTCCAGAGGTATTCCCAGATGAATTACCAGGATTAGCTCCTGATAGAGAAGGGGAATTCGAGATCGAACTGGTTTCTGGTACTAACCCGTTCCCCAAGGCACCTTACCGTATGGCAAGGACAACGGTTTGAGGAATCCACCTGGGAACGCGAGGACGCGCTGAGACGCAGGTACCCGGAGCTATTCTAAGTTCAAGGACGAACTTTCAAGAGGTATGGGGGATTGTAACGACCCGGAAAATTCTCTTAATATTTTCCTTAAAATATTAAGCATGTCTAGATAATTTTCCAAAGGATCTAGAAATATTAATACGAACCTTAGCCGAGAAACTCATGGTTCTCTCATTTAAATTGAGAAACTAAGTACTAAGGCACCTTATATGGGATTTCTAGTGCCATTATCATGGGTGGATTTTTGGTAGAATTTAATATAAAAATAGATGGATTTTAATGGGAAATATTAACATAATTATGGGGGAATTTTTAAGGAATTTTCGAAATAATAGGAAATAAATTAAAAATAAAATAGAAAAATTAGTGCATGCACCAAGGATTGAACCTTGGACCTCTTGTACAACCAAGCATGCACTAACCAATTCACCTAGCAAGGGAGTGCTATGAGGGAATGAAGTGGATATTAGTTAAGGTGTAGGAAATGAAGAGCCATCAAGGGAAGAGACACCATGACTCTTCATTTACCCCTTTTAAAGTGATATAAATATGGAAAGGAAGTTACAACTTCCCTTCTCCTCTTCATTTCTTCTTCCTCCTTGCTTTGGCCGAAAACTCAAGGTGTTCTCCCCCTTAAGAAAAGTTCCACCAAGGACTCTATTTGGAAGATCTAGGTTCTCTTCCAAGGTTACAAGGGCAAGAAGGGTTCAAGTGGCAAAGGGATTTCCATTCTCCTTCTTTTTAAGGTCTAAAAATCAAAGACAACCCAAGGTAAAACCCTCTCACCTGTGGTATGATAGCTTTCAAAGTTATTTGACATGATCTAAGTCTTATTGGCATGATATGTTGGAAAAAAATCCATGAAAAGGGCTCATGAAGGTTTCGGCCAAGGCATGTCTTGGGCTAGAAATCATGTTAAAGACTTGATTTATATTTGTAAATGGTTACCTATGATAGGTGAAGTATAAAAGCATGATGTTTGAAGTTTTATGGCACCCTAAGAACCCCTTAGGGTTTCGGCCACCTTCAAGATTAGGGTTAGATTTAATCTTCAATGCTCCAAGCATGCTTAGTATGTCTTGTTAGTGATATGAGAGAAGTGTCCTAAGGCAATCGCCTTATGATTGTAAACATTTATTTTAATAAATGATAATTCATTATTTGAGTATACATGTTTGTGTATTTGATTGGGATCTTAAACTCATCTACTGAATGTCTGCAATACAATTCACAGCATAAGAGAATTTGTGATGGGATCACAACTAGTGATTATCTTTAAATGTGCAATTGTGAAGTATTGAAAATATCCCTAGTCGATGAATTGATAAATACGGACACTATCAATTCTGTTGAGACTAGCATGGGTTATTCTCTAATCAGCTGATTCTCACTGGCTGGTGACATTGAGATGTCCGGAGATAAACATGGATGCTAGTTAAGGGAACTAGTTCATTGGAGTGACTAGCTGTAAAACTTCATATGGTAATCTATGTAGATATGTCAATGAAGTTATTACTGCGGCTTAAATGCGATGTTCCTTTAACTTACGGTGTTCAAGTCATCTTGGTCATGGAGACTTATACTTTAACATCTTAAGCAAGCATCTCCTAGGAGGTGTGGACCCAGGATGATTGGGTATAAGCCGAAGTGCCCGATGATGTTTGAGCAGCCTACAAAGGATTCACCACTCCTTGCGAGGAGATGTATACACAGGCCTATCGTCGGATTGTTACTCAAAGCCTCTGGCCAAAGCATATCATGTTTAGAGTGCGAGTCTCTTAAATACATGAGAGTAATTAGAAATCCAAAGGACGAGAAAGACACTACTTGGGCTAGGTGTGACGTAGTCAGCCTAGTGGGGACTGACACAAATAGACCGTGTCCTGAACCAAGTGGGTATAAGATGGTGAAGGGAATGGGGCATGATTCATTAGAGCTGCTGAAGGGTTTCAGAATTACTTCTGAGGTCAACCGTTGATCTTTCGATTAATTGGGGGTCATGATGCACTACTAGGTGCCACTCATGATCGTTCTATAATTAGTTGATTATAGATGACCAACATAAATCGAAAGCCTATTTAGTCACACACACTACGAGTAATCCGAGGGATTTAAAACGAGTTAAAAATTAGATTTTCCGATCAAGAGAAATAAGTCGAATCTGAATTTATCAGAGGCGCAATGGAAGCTAAAAATGGCTAAGTCTTTTGGAGACTTATTGGGCGAATTAAATGAGTTTAATTCGCGATGGGATCGGCTTGGTTTGGCCGGTCAAAGAGGGTGTCCACCCTTTTGGTTTGGCTGGCCATTAAAAGGGGAATAAACTAATTTAATTGATTTAATTAATAAAATAAATCTAGCATGATTTGTTTTATAAATTATGGATAAATAAATTGATATATATAAAGAAATNTGCCGGCTTAAATGCGATGTTCCTTTAACTTACGGTGTTCAAGTCATCTTGGTCATGGAGACTTATACTTTAACATCTTAAGCAAGCATCTCCTAGGAGGTGTGGACCCAGGATGATTGGGTATAAGCCGAAGTGCCCGAAGATGTTTGAGCAGCCTACAAAGGATTCACCACTCCTTGCGAGGAGATGTATACACAGGCCTATCGTCGGATTGTTACTCAAAGCCTCTGGCCAAAGCATATCATGTTAGAGTGCGAGTCTCTTAAATACATGAGAGTAATTAGAAATCCAAAGGACGAGAAAGACACTACTTGGGCTAGGTGTGACGTAGTCAGCCTAGTGGGGACTGACACAAATAGACCGTGTCCTGAACCAAGTGGGTATAAGATGGTGAAGGGAATGGGCACGATTCATTAGAGCTGCTGAAGGGTTTCAGAATTACTTCTGAGGTCAAAACCGTTGATCTTTCGATTAATTGGGGGTCATGATGTACTACTAGGTGCCACTCATGATCGTTCTATAATTAGTTGATTATAGACGGCCAACATAAATCGAAAGCCTATTTAGTCACACGCACTACGAGTAATCCGAGGGATTTAAAACGAGTTGAAAATTGGATTTTCCGATCAAGAGAAATAAGTCGAATCTGATTTATCAGAGGCGCAATGGAAGCTAAAATGGCTAAGTCTTTTGAAGGCTTATTGGGCGAATTAAATGAGTTTAATTCGCGATCGGATCGGCTTGGTTTGGCCGGCCAAAGAGGGTGTCCACCCTTTGGTTTGGCCGGCCATTAAAAGGGGATAAACCAATTTAATTGGTTTAATTAATAAAATAAATCTAGCGCGATTTGTTTTATAAATTATGGATAAATAAATTGATATATAAAGAAATTTATATAAATTTAAAGAAATTTATAGAAATTTATTCTTTTTATGGAAATTAAAATGAACCTTGAATTGGTTTAATTTTAATTTATAAAATCAATTGTGAATTGATTTATCCATGATAAGAAAATTTTATACAAATTTTATTCCATAATTAAAAGAGAGAGAAGTATTTGTTTTATTATAAAATTAGTTATAATAAAACTTGGTTTAAACGGAATAATTCATAAGAGAATTTATAAGATAAATTTGTTATGAAAATTCCGTTAAGAGGGAGACTTGGCAAGGGAGATGCTACTATAAAAAGGAACCAAAGACAAGCCCTTAATTCCAACTTGAGTAATCAAGAGATTAGTAGATTCTCTCCCTCTCTCTCTCTTATTCTCTTCCTCCCTTTCTCTTCCCCTTAGGGCCGGCACCCATTGTTCTTCTTAGGGCCGGCGCCCTAAGCTCCCATTAGGGCCGGCGCACCATCCACCCATCTAGGGTTGGCGTGAGCAACAAAACCAAGGAAGAGTCGAAGAAGAAGAAGAAGCGGATCGGATTCCTTCCTTCTTCCCGGAATTTTGATTCCGTTACTTGGTGGTTAGTTTCCATCTTTTCTCTTGTTCTTCTAGTTGTGCCTTTAGAGAATCTAGTAGTTCTCGTCGGCACAAAACTCGTGACTTTGCGAAGTCATCCCGAAGAGAACTCGGCGTGGACGCGAATAGAGGCGGAGCTTCCAAGGGACGCTACGGTTGGATCTCGTCCCTTTCTTCGAGTTACGCGAGGTACAAAGTAAATTAGTTTACTTTTCCGCAAAGTTTTAATTTATGATCATGTCCACACATCATAAGGTTGCATGCTAGATACGTGGTTAAAATAATTTAGAAATTATTTTATGCTAATTCTTCCGCTGCACGTAAAAATTTAAAATTTACGAACCCGTATCCTTGTCAACATGCACCCGGTCCCAACAGTGGTATCAGAGCCGGTTAGTGTTCGACATAATCATATAATTGTTTTGCGGAAAACTTTGTCATAATCTCAATTTTGGAAAAATTTTCAATTATGGAAACTTTCCAATTATAATAAATTTTAGATTTAGGAATTTCAAAGTTTGGAAATCCTCATGAAATTTCGCAAACGTTTGAAATATCCTAGTTTCTGAAATTTTATAATAATTGTGAAAACTTCCCATCTTTGGAAACTTTCCAATTTTGGAAATTTTCTATTTTAGAAATTTTCCAATTTTGGAAATATGTAAGTTTTCTTTGTACCAGAAACTTACAATTATTCTGAAAACCTATTATGAAATCTCGCAATTTTGGGCACTTTCTTTCAAGAAAGTCTAGACAAATTTATGGACAATTAATTGACAATTAAATTTGAATTGGTTTTTAAATTGACAACAAAATTCTTTATTTTGGATTGAGCCTCGGGGAGCCGTCCAATTTAAAGTTAGTTGTTGTAATTTAATTTCCCAATTTTAAATGAAATTGTCATGTTTAATTTGGTTGCGCTTCCGAAGCGGACCAAATTGGATTTACGACAAATTACTTTTCTTTGGGTATCTGAGCCTCGGGGAGCCACCCTTAGAAAATAATTTGTTGTAATTAATTAAATCCATGAATAAAATATGTTTTAAGAGGTGATGCTCTTACATATTGTTGTCTCCAAAATTAATTAGGAAAATGGTTTCCTATAGAGTTTCTTAAAAGAGATTTTCATGAAAATAATATGTGGTTGAATTAAGGGAATTGTCTCTTAATTTAATAAGTTTTGATTTAGAGAAATCAAAGTCTTGAACATATTATTTCCGAAATTGATTATGACAATTTAGGAAATTGTTTCCCAAAATAATTCCTTTAATAAAGTATGAAATTAGAATTAGGAAATCTGGTTCCTAATTCAATTAATGAGACTTGATAACTTAAGTCACATACATACTTTATTAAGGATATCGTTAGTCATGACATAATTATATGTCATGAATGTGCATTAAAAGGAAAAGGTGAGACCCAAAACCCCTTACAAAATATTAAGGCCAACACCTTCCATTAATATGGTTAGAAGCGGAGTTTTGTTTCTCGTTTGGGTTGATGGACACATCCATGCCCAGCTTGAACCTCGACATGTTCAAACCATGGAATTAGTTTATGAATAATATAGTTGGAGTCAGAGGTCAATCCTTAGTTTTGGTTGTTGGACACATCCAAGCCTGACTAAACGGTTGAATGAACTCCAACTATATTAAAACTATTTCTTGATTTATGGGTCAGCCTTAAGCTTGGAGCATCGATTTGTTGTGCCACAGCCAAGGTCGATGCAAAGAGAGGTGCAGTTGGGTGCTATGTACTTTGTTGCATACTTGTTAATGAGTTAACAACCCAATGATTTATGCAAACATTCAATTAGTTGATAGCATAAAGTGATAGTTACATATATGTGATATGTAATCGGTATAATTAACTACCTTCATAGCTAAGAAAGACTTGATGGCCACAGCCATGGTTGATCTTATCTATGGTTGGATATCAACCTATTTGGAGATGTTCCTACGATCTCCCGAATTGATAAAAAGGGTTATTCAATTTAAAAAATAAATAAGATTTTTTATTAATGTATATTGATACATTCTTTAATCATTCTTCTCACATAATCTCAATTTGTATTTCTAGGTTAATCACTCGATCATGTCTTCTCTGAATTTGCGTTCCATTTTGGACGCCAATAAACTGACTGGGCCAAACTTCATGGACTGGCTTCGAAACCTTAGGATAGTCCTCAAGGCAGAGAAGCTTGCCTACGTCCTTGAAGATCAACTTCCCAACCATCCTCCGGAAGGTGCAACTTCAGACCAGCTAGTGGCCTATCAGAAACATGTGACCGATTCTGAACTTGCGAGATGCATCATGCTAGCCTCTATGATACCTGAGTTGCAAAAGCAGCATGAGCATATGGATGCTTATACCATCATCTTCCATCTTCATGAGTTGTTTGAAGAGCAGGCGAGATCCGAAAGGTTCGAAGTCTCCAGACTCCTCTTCACCACTAAGATGCAGGAAGGCACTTCTGCCTCACAGTTTGTGTTAAAGATGTTGGGGTACATTGAGCGACTGAGCACACTCGGTTTTGCAATGGATCATGAACTAAGTATTGACTTAATTCTGAATTGTTTGCCCAAAAGTTATTCACAATTTGTGATGAATTATCGGATGAACAAGTTGGAGACTACCATTCCTGAGTTGCTCAACCTACTGAAGACTGTGGAGCCTTCTGTAAAGCCGGATCAAAAGGCGGTACTGTTAGTTGGTTCCTCGAAGAAAGGTTCTAAGAGGAAGGCTAAAGAACAGAATAAAGGGAAGAAGAAAAAGGCCAAAAAGACATAAAAGAAACCAAAAGGAACTTGCCATCATTGTGGCAAGGAGGGTCACTGGCGAAGAAACTGCAAGGTTTATCTTGAGTCCTTGAAGAATAAGGCATCCGATGCCCCATCCTCTTCAGGTATCTTCGTTATTGAATGTCACTCTATTTCCTCAGATACCTGGGTACTTGATACTGGGTGTAGCTCACATATATGTAATGACATACAGGGGCTAAGGAATAGAAGAAGACTCGTCAAAGGAGAAGCGAATTTGCGAGTTGGAAATGGAGCAAAGATTGCTGCTGTTGCCATCGGAACACATTTGCTAAAGCTCCCCACTGGACGTGTCTTAGAATTGGATAATTGTTATTTTGTTCCTTCGTTAATAAAGAACATTGTATCTATTTCATGTTTGAATGAAAAGGGTTATCATTTAACTTTTAGTAATAATTGTTGTTACATAACTTTAAATGGTGTTCCTTATAGTAATGGAACTTTGTGCAATAATATCTACACGTTAGATTTATCCGGTGACGTTTTCAATATCGAAGTTAGCAACAAACGTGCTCGAATAGATAATCGAATAGACTCCTACACTTGGCATTGTCGTCTTGGCCATGTAAGTAAGAAACGCATGACCGAATTATACCGATGTGGAATTTTAGAATCATTCGAACCCGGTTCATTTGATACATGTGAATCGTGCTTAAAAGGCAAGATGACCAAATTACCCTTTTCCGGAAAAGGTAATCCAGTGGGAGAATTGCTTGGTCTAATACATACTGATGTATGTGGACCAATGTCAACTCTTGCACAAGGAGGCTATAGCTACTTCATCACCTTTATCGATGATCATTCACGATTCGGGTATGTGTTCTTGATAAAACACAAATCTGAAGCTTTTGATAAATTCAACGAGTTCAGAAATGAAGTAGAGAAACAACTTGGCAAAAGTATTAAGATACTTCGATCCGATCGGGGTGGTGAATACTTAAGTCAAGAGTTTCATGATTATCTTAGGGACAATGGGATATTGTCCCAATGGACTCCGCCGTATACACCACAGCATAATGGTGTATCTGAGAGGCGCAACCGAACCTTGATGGACATGGTTAGGTCTATGATGAATAATGCAACTCTTCCAAAATCCTTTTGGGGCTATGCACTTAAGACAGCTGTTTACTTGCTAAATAGAGTCCCGACCAAAGTAGTCTCTACTATTCCATATGAGACTTGGAATAGTAAGAAACCTCACTTAACTCACCTTAAGATATGGGGTTGTCCTGCTTATGTGAAGCGGACTGTATCAGACAAATTGGATACTAAGTCTGATAAATGTCTATTTATTGGATACCCTGAGGAAACAAAGGGTTACCAATTCTATCATCCCTTGGAACAAAAGGCGTTTGTTTCAAGGCATGCTGTATTTCTAGAAGGAGAATTTCTTTTACAAGAAAACAGTGGGAGTGGCATTGAATTTGATGAAGTTCAAGAAACTCCAATAGACATTACAGAGACACCTAGTCTAGACCCACAACTAATAACTCATGATGATGAGCTATCAGTTGAACCTAAAACAACATCACCTCTTCGTAGGTCTGATAGAACACGCAATATTCCAGAGAGATACGGATTTCTCATAAGTGAATCGAACGACGTGTTACTCATAAGCGATGACGAACCTATCAGTTATGAAGATGTTCTGAAAAATTCAGAAAGGGAAAAATGGCTTGAAGCCATGAAGACGGAAATGGATTCCATGTACAAAAATCAAGTATGAGACTTGGTTAACCCACCTAAAGGGATTAAGCCCATAGGGTGCAAGTGGGTTTTCAAGAAGAAAACCGACATGGAAGGTAATTATGCTTAAATCCATTCGGATGCTCCTGGCCATAGCAGCTCATTATGATTATGAGATATGGCAAATGGGTGTGAAAACAGCTTTCCTTAATGGAAACTTGCTTGAGGATGTATACATGATACAACCTGAAGGTTTCACATCGGTTGACAAAACCAAAATATGCAAGCTTTGGCGATCCATATATGGACTGAAGCAAGCATCCAGGAGCTGGAACATCCGTTTTGATGAGACAATCAAAGAGTTTGATTTCTCACAAAATCCTGACGAACCTTGTGTGTACAAAAAGGTTAGTGGGAGTGCAGTCGTATTCCTAGTATTGTATGTCGATGACATATTACTTATAGGAAATGACATATCAGTTTTACAGACAGTTAAAATTTGGTTGTCCAAAACTTTCTCCATGAAAGACCTGGGAGAAGCAACCTATATCCTTGGGATTAGAATCTATAGAGATAGATCAAAACGGTTGCTTGGTCTTTCGCAGTCTACGTATATAGACCGAGTGCTAAAAAGGTTTAGCATGTCGGAATCCAAGAAAGGTTACCTTCCCATCAGGCATAGGATCAACCTTTCAAAGTCTATGTGTCCGCGCACAGATGACGAGAGGATTTGCATGAATAAGATTCCCTATGCATCCGCAATAGGATCTATCATGTATGCTATGTTATGTATAAGGCCCGATGTATCGTATGCTCTGAGTGTCACAAGCAGATACCAGTCGGATCCAGGAATGGATCATTGGGCGGCTGTCAAGACAATCCTTAAGTACTTAAGAAGAACTAAGGATGTGTTCCTAATATATAGAGAAGGAGATATAGTAATACGTGGGTATACAGATGCCAGTTTCCAGACAGATAAGGATGACTCCAAATCATAGTCTGGATACGTATTTACTTTGAATGGAGGCGCAATAAGTTGGAAGAGTTCCAAACAAGACACTGTGGCGGATTCTACCACGGAAGCAGTTTGGATCAAGAAGTTCGTCTAAGAACTTGATGTAGTTCCAACCATTGATCAAGCAGTGCCAGTTTACTGCGACAACAATGGAGCTATTGCACAAGCAAAGAAACCAAGGTCTCATCAACGATCCAAACACGTGCTTCGCCGCTATCATCTGATCAGTGAGATTATAAGTAGGAATGATATACAAATTGAGAAAATTCCCACTGAAAGGAATTTAGCGGATCCTTTAACTAAGGCCTTGCCTCAAAGCAAGTTTGAGGGTCATGTTAGAGCTTGTGGTATTGGATACCGTAGCGATTGGCATTAGGCCAAGTGGGAGTTTGTTAGTGAAATGAGAGAAGTGTCCTAAGGCAATCGCCTTATGATTGTAAACATTTATTTTAATAAATGATAATTCATTATTTGAGTATACATGTTTGTGTATTTGATTGGGATCTTAAACTCATCTACTGAATGTCCACAATACAATTCTTAGCATAAGAGAATTTGTGATGGGATCACAACTAGTGATTATCTCTAAATGTGCAATTGTGAAGTATTGAAAATATCCCTAGTCGATGAATTGATAAATACGGACACTATCAATTCTGTTGAGACTAGCATGGGTTATTCTCTAATTAGCTGATTCTCAATGGCTGGTGACATTGGGATGTCGGGAGATAATCATGGATGCTAGTTAAGGGAACTAGTTCATTGGAGTGACTAGCTGTAAAACTTCATATGGTAATCTATGTAGATATGTCAATGAAGTTATTACTGCGGCTTAAGTGCGATGTTCCTTTGACTTGCGGTGTTCAAGTCATCTTGGTCATGGAGACTTATACTTTAACATCTTAAGCATGCATCTCCTAGGAGGTGTGGACCCAGGATGATTGGGTATAAGCCGAAGTGCCCGAAGATGTTTGAGCAGCCTACAAAGGATTCACCACTCCTTGCGAGGAGATGTATACCCAGGCCTATCGTCGAATTGTTACTCAAAGCCTCTGGCCAGACCATATCATGTTTAGAGTGCGAGTCTCTTAAATACATGAGAGTAATTAGAAATCCAAAGGACGAGAAAGACACTACTTGGGCTAGGTGTGACGTAGTCAGCCTAGTGGGGACTGACACAAATAGACCGTGTCCTGAACCAAGTGGGTATAAGATGGTGAAGGGAATGGGGCACGATTCATTAGAGTTGCTGAAGGGTTTCAGAATTACTTCTGAGGTCAACCGTTGATCTTTCGATTAATTGGGGGTCATGATGCACTACTAGGTGCCACTCATGATCGTTCTATAATTAGTTGATTATAGACGGCCAACATAAATCGAAAGCCTATTTAGTCACACGCACTACGAGTAATCTGAGGGATTTAAAATGAGTTAAAAATTGGATTTTCCGATCAAGAGAAATAAGTCGAATCTGAATTTATCAGAGGCGCAATGGAAGCTAAAAATGGCTAAGTCTTTTGAAGACTTATTGGGCGAATTAAATGAGTTTAATTCGCGATGGGATCGGCTTGGTTTGGCCGGCCATTAAAAGGGGAATAAACCAATTTAATTGGTTTAATTAATAAAATAAATCTAGCACGATTTGTTTTATAAATTATGGATAAATAAATTGATATATATAAAGAAATTTATATAAAAGGATTTATAAAGAAATTTGTAGAAATTTATTCTTTTTATGGAAATTAAAATGAACCATGAATTGGTTTAATTTTAATTTATAAAATCAATTGTGAATTGATTTATCCATGATAAGAAAATTTTATACAAATTTTATTCCATAATTAAAAGAGAGAGAAGTATTTGTTTTATTATAAAATTAGTTATAATAAAACTTGGTTTAAACAGAATAATTCATAAGAGAATTTATAGGATAAATTTGTTATGAAAATTCCGTTAAGAGGGAGACTTGGCAAGGGAGATGCTACTATATAAAGGAATCAAAGGCAAGCCCTTAATTCCAACTTGAGTAATCAAGAGATTAGTAGATTCTCTCCCTCTCTCTCTCTTATTCTCTTCCTCCCTTTCTCTTCCCCATAGGGTCGGCGCCCATTGTTCTTCTTAGGGCCGGCACCCTAAGCTCCCATTAGGGCCGGCGCACCATCCACCCATCTAGGGTTGGCGTGAGCAACAACAACCAAGGAAGAGTCGAAGAAGAAGAAGAAGTGGATTGCGATTCCTTCCTTCTTTTCCCGGAATTTTGATTCCGTTACTTTGGTGGTTAGTTTCCTATCTTTTCTCTTGTTCTTCTAGTTGTGCCTTTAGAGAATCTAGTAGTTCTCGTCGGCACAAAACTCATGACTTTGCGAAGTCATCCCGAAGAGAACTCGGCGTGGACGCGAATAGAGGCGGAGCTTCCAAGGTACGCTACGGTTGGATCTCGTCCCTTTTCTTCGAGTTACGCGAGGTACAAAGTAAATTAGTTTACTTTTCCGCAAAAGTTTTTAATTTATGATCATGTCCACACATCATAAAGTAGCATGCTAGATACGTGGTTAAAATAATTTGAGAAATTATTATGCTAATTCTTCCGCTGCACGTAATAATTTAAAGTTTTACGAACCCGTATCCTTGTCGACATGCACCCGGTCCCAAAATGTCTTGCTATGATATAGTATGGATGAAAGTAGTGATTTGTATGAATTTTCTATGGGCTTGTTACCCTTATAGGTTTCAGCCAAGTCATGTACTAGGGCTAAGGCTTAGTGTTAAGTCCAATCAAGGGTTAAATTGGTCTTCCATGGCATGATATGCAAGGTATAGGATGTTAATCTTAACCTAGGTAAATTTTCTATGAATTTAGATCTCCTTCAAGTTTCAGCCAAGACCCAAACCTAGGGTTTGGATTGGGTTAAGGTCTCAAGGATGCATGTTTCTAAGTTACCATGATGCTAGTAAGTAGTTAAGCACGAAGTAAGGATCTTTATGTTACAAAAATCTTAATTTATGTGTGGAATAATATGATTTTGAATGTTAGATCTTAAGTGATGCTTTACTCATGAACAATTAGATCATATACCATGAATATATGAAATTGATGTAGGATGTAAGTTATGATAGACGGAATGATGCGTGTATAATGATAAATGTTTATAATAGATTTATGATTTATGAAAGTACATGCATGTTTTAAGGTAAATGCCATGAACCCTAGTAGTATGTGTCATGTTTATATGTAGCTTACCATCCATGCTTATTGATGAATACTGGAATTATGTATGCTAGATGAAATGTATCATGTATGAAGTACATGTTTATTTATGTATTGTGATCATGCAAGTTTTACGAACCAAGATAATGTTTATGGCTAAAAACATGATTATGCATGTATGTCCTATTATGTGAATAAAGAATGATAAGTATGAATGAAGATGATGGTTATGCCTTAAGTATGAATGATAAGTATGAATGATGAAGGCATGACGATGATATGAAATAAGTATGAATGATAAGTATGAATGACAAGTATGAATGATGAAGCATGCATATTTATTTTTATGAATGAGGCTTGTACCGGACCGAAGTAAGGGTCCAAGGGATGGGTACCTTAAGAACGCCCCGGTTCTGGACTACCGAAGCTGTCCACGGTTCTGGCACTACCGAAGCTGTGCAACAGGGATGGACACCTTAAGAACGCTCCGGTTCTAGGACTACCGACTATGCTGTCCTTACCCTAGTAGGTTGAGGCTAGCTACCTCATATTTACTTAGGGATGCGCGCTTATGATGTATGTATGTGGTACAAGCCGGGGACCCCCAATGATGTTATGTTTATGTTAAGCATTTAAAAGTATGATTTTAAAACTAAGCATCCTTATGTAGTAAATGCATTTGACTCATTCATACATCCATGTTATGCATCGCGCCAAGGTAAGTATATTTTATGTTTGTGTTTATGCTCATATTTCATGTTATGTATAAGTATGCCTTATGTTCATGTATGCTAAGAATTAGGTTATGTATAAGTATGCCTTATGTTCATGTATGCTAAGAATTATGTTATGATAAGTATGTCTTATGTTCATGTATGCTAAGAATTATGTTATGATAAGTATGCCTTATGTTCATGTATACTAGGAATTATGCCAAGTATAAGTATGTTTCATGTCATGTCTGTATGTTTTATGCTCATGTATGTTAAGATTTATGCCATGCTAAGTAGGTTGTAGATCTATGGTGATGTTAGGAATCATGCTATGTTAGTTGTTCATATGCTTATGACTTATGCAATGACTATGCTTATGTTTATGTTGTTGGGACCGGGTGCATGTTGACAAGGATACGGGTTCGTAATATTTTAAAATTTTACGTACAGCGGAAGAATTGGCATAAAATAATTTCCCAAATTATTTTAACCACGTATCTAGCATGCGACCTTATGATGTGTGGACGTAATCATAAATTAAAACATTGCGGAAAAGTAAACTAATTTACTTTGTACCTCGCGTAACTTGAAGAAAAGGGACGAGATCCAACCGTAGCGTCCCTTGGAAGCTTCGCCTCTATTCGCGTCCACGCCGAGTTCTCTTCGGGATGACTTTGCAAAGTCACGAGTTTTGTACCGACGAGAACTACTAGATTCTCTAAAGGCACAACTTGAAGAAAAAGAGAAAAGAATGGAAACTAACCAACAAGAAGCGGAATCTAAATTCCGGGAAGAGAGGAGTTGCGATCCGCTTCTTCTTCTTCTTGTTTGGCTCCTTCTTGGTGATCCTTGCTCACGCCAACCCTTGGAAGGGTGAAGGTTGCGCCGGCCCTAGGTTGGACAAGGGGTGCCGGCCCTAAGTGTGGCAAGGGGCGCCGGCCCTAGGAGGGAAGGAGAAGGAGAAAAGAATAAGAGAGAGAGAGGGAGAGAATTAATCTCTTGATTACTCTCTTGATCAAGCAATTCAAGCCTAGCCTTGGTTCCTTTATATAGTAACCTCTCCCTTGCCAAGTCTCCCTCTTAACAGAATTTTCATAAGAAATTTATCCTATAAATTCTCTTATTAATTATTCCGTTTAAGCCAAGTTTTATTATAACTAACTTTATAATAAAACAAATACCTTCTCTCCTTTTATTATGGAACAAATTTTATAAGAAATTTATAAATTTTCTTATTATGGAAAAATCAATTCATAATTGATTTTATAAAATTAAAATAAACCATTCCATGGATTATTTTAATTTCCATAAAAGAATAAATTTCTATAAATTTATTTATATAAATTTCTTTACACAAATTTAATTTATCCATAATTTATAAAACAAATCGTGCTAGATTTATTTTATTAATTAAAGCAAATAAATGGTTTATCCTCCTTTTAATGGCCAGCCAAACCAAAGGGGGTTAGCACCCTCTTTGGCCGGCCAAACCAAACCGAACCGATCGCGAATTAAACTCATTTAATTCGCCCAATAAGCCTTCAAAAGATTTAGTCATTTTAAGTTTTCGTTGCACCTCTGATTAACTCAGATTCGACTTATTTCTCTTGATTGGAAAATCCAATTTTCAACTCGTTTTAAATCCCTCGGATTACTCGTAGTCCGTGTGAATAAATAGGCTTTCGATTTATGTTGGTCGTCTATAATCAACTAATTATAGAACGATCATGAGTGGCACCTAGTAGTACATCATGACCCCCAATTAATCGAAAGATCAACGGTTTGACCTCAGAAGTAATTCTGAAACCCTTCAGCAGCTCTAATGAATCGTGCCCCATTCCCTTCACCATCTTATACCCACTTGGTTCAGGACACAGTCTATTTGTGTCAGTCCCCACCAGACTGACTACGTCACACCTAGCCCAAGTAGTGTCTTTCTCGTCCTTTGGATTTCTAATTACTCTCATGTATTCAAGAGACTCGCACTCTAAACATGATATGCTCTGGCCAGAGGCTTTGAGTAACAATCCAACGATAGGCCTGGGTATACATCTCCTCGCAAGGAGTGGTGAATCCTTTGTAGGCTGCTCAAACATCTTCGGGCACTTCGGCTTATACCCAATCATCCTGGGTCCACACCTCCTAGGAGATGCTTGCTTAAGATGTTAAAGTATAAGTCTCCATGACCAAGATGACTTGAACACCGCAAGTCAAAGGAACATCGCACTTAAGCCGCAGTGATCCTGCCCTATCTTTGGGACCGTACGGACAACCAACGTGGCAAACGGCCTGGCCAACTTCAGGGTCCACGTCATTGTACGGGTAGCCAGCTTGACAAACACCCTAGCCGGTCCCAGGGTCTCTGCCGGCCGGTCGGACTCAAGGCGGCCGGTCAGAATAAATGTAGCGGTTTATCCGGCCGGTCAATCCCGGCCTGCCATCATAAGGTTATTATACCTCGTTTATCAGGGTACTTCCGCCCGGTTTCTACGCCCTCTTTCCCGGGTACTGCCGCCCGGACACATTAGGCCCACACGCCTAATCGTTCGGGTGCATCCGCCCGGCAACCCTTCACATACATAGTCCCCCAGGCTTGCACGCCCGGCGCCCACTCGGGCACTCTCTCCCGGAATCACCCAGGGATAACGACAAATTATACCTGCACCACCTGCAGATAATAGGCTGTCACCACTCATGTGAACTGACACTGACACTTCCTGGCACGCCGCCCTGTCGCGCCGTTGGCGCCAGGTGGCTCCGGCCAGACGCTTACAGAAACATTCTTTTCCCTCACATAAGACAATCAGTATAAGACAAGGAATGTTGGCTACAAATCGACATAATCATACAATATTCCCTGACCAGGTCAGAGAATCCTGACAATGTCAGACTTGGTCCTTTTCCCCGGCTATATAAGCCCCTCTCCTCCTCATTATCAGGTACGCGCGAAGCCACTTGTCTACAGTGCTCCATTATTTTTCCTGTTCACCGGAGTACTGACTTGACCGTCGGAGTGCCTGGCCGGGACGTTTCCCGGCTAGGTTGCTAACGGTCATCTTCCCCAGCAAGTCTACTTCCATTCGGTCGGCGATTCACCAGGCAACATCTACTTACGTCCGGTCGGAGGACACCCCCCACTCGCTGAGTCATTCTGAGCGAGGGCATCCAGTCAGCATTCACGTCATTCATCTCTACACCGTCATCCGGTTGCGGCCCCCACTCCGCTCGGCGACAGGATCAAATTTGGCGCTAGAAGGAGGGCTCTCTGCCTGATCGAGAGCGAAGAATGGAAA
>JAGFNQ010002923.1:0-61003 GCA_024364735.1 Boesenbergia rotunda | reverse complement strand
GAGCCTTTGCACCGTAGGGCGGCAATCAATTCTCTAAAGACAGTCGGCACGCCGACGCTTCAACCGGAGGATAACGATTTCCTAACCCTGCTTATTCCTATACTGTCTATTGCATGCTGCCTGATTTTATTAGTGCAAATATATATATGCCTGATTTTATTAGTGCAAATATATATTACTGATTTTAGTGCTATTTTACAACAATTTTAGAGAATTGATTGCAAGCATCAATAGACATGATGAATAATAGGGCAGTTGGATCTGATGAGGCTAGCGCCAGACCTGAAAGATTTTTTGGGCAGAACTTTAGGCGTTGGCAACAACGCATGAAGTTCTGGCTTACCACGCTAGGGCTATTCTCTGTCATAGAAACAGATCCTCCTTCACCTGATGAAGAGGAACCTGGCCGTAGTGCTGCCGTAGAGAGGTTTAAGTCAAGGGATTATCTCTGCCATGGGAGAATCCTGTCTGCCCTCTCAGACGCACTTTTTGATGTGTACTGCTCAACCTCTTCGGCCAAGGAATTGTGGAAATCCTTGGATAAAAAATATAACTCCGAAGATTCTGGTTTAGAGAAGTACACCGTGGCAAAGTTCCTAAACTTCAAAATGGTTGAAGGAAAATCTGTAGTTGAGCAGACCCATGAATTTCAAGTTCTGATTCATGGTCTTGCTGAAGGAGATATGCTACTATCCGAAAAATTTCAGGTCTTGTCTATCATCGAGAAGTTGCCTCCGAGTTGGGAAGATTTTGGCATGACTCTTAAACATAGGAGAGGTCAAATCTCTTTAGAAGATTTGATGAGTGCCTTAAATATCGAGGAAGAACATCGGAAGCAACATAAAGATGATAATAAGACAATACCTATGGAATTTGCTCCAAAGGCAAATGTAGTGGTCTCTTCTGACAAGAACAAATTCAAAAACCAAAAGAACAAAATGAAACCCAAACCAAAGGTTCAGAAGAAGCATGGGACTAGGCCATGCTGGGCTTGTGGACAAGTTGGACATTTTGCCAAATTCTGTCCTGAACGGAAGGACAAGAAGAAAAACCAAGGCAATACGTCCAACACCAAGGCACAAGCAAATGTTGTGACTGCTAATGCCGACACCAGCGATAGGTTTGTTACCTTTAACCCCGAACTAAATTTGATCTATCAACCTAATGAGTGGTTGGTTGATACAGGTGCTAATGTGCACTGTTGTGCTGATCGCTCTGCCTTCCTTACTTATCAGGTAATTGAAGGCACTTCCGTGACCATGGGGAACCATTCTGCAGCTAGGGTGCTTGGGATAGGACAAGTTGACCTGAGGTTCACCTCTGGAAAGGTCCTGTCACTGCATGAGGTGCATCATGTTCCAGCGGTCCGTCGGAATCTGATTAGCGGGTCAAATCTAGTTCGTGTTGGTTACGAATTGAACTTTAAATGTAATAAAGTTGTAATATTACATTTAGGAACCTTTATTGGAAAGGGTTACCTTAATGAAGGATTATTTAAACTCAATGTAGAAAATGTAACTTTGAATAAATCTAATGATGTTGGTTGTTCTTATAACATTGAATCTTATGATGTATGGCATGATAGATTAGGACATGTTAATTTTCAAACTGTAAAAAGAATGATGAATCTTGACATGATTCCTAAGCATGCCATAAATGATAAGAAAAAATGTGAAATTTGTGTGCAATATAAACAACCCCGAAAACCCTTCAAATCAGTTGATAGAAATTCTGATATTATAGAATTAATTCATACTGATTGTTGTGAGTTTAACGGTGTAATAACGAGAGACCATAAAAGGTATTTCATTACCTTCATTGATGATCACTCTCGTTATTGTTATGTTTATTTGCTAAAAACCAAGGATGAAGCTTTAGATAAATTTATGGTTTTTAAATCTGAAGCCGAAAACCAAACGAATAAAACCATTAAGAGGTTAAGGTCTGATAGGGGCGGAGAGTTTACCTCGAATCTGTTTCAGAAATTTTGTCAAAATTCAGGTATAATTCACGAGGTGACTGCTCCATATAGTCCTCAATCAAATGGTGTAGCAGAACGAAAAAATTGAACCCTTGAAGATATGATCAATTCCATGTTAGGAAGTTCTGGGTTACCCAACTTCATGTGGGGGGAGGCTCTATACACTGCATGTCATGTGTTAAATAGGGTCCCAATGAAGTCAAGGGATAAAAGCCCATATGAGCTTTGGAAAGGTCGGAAAACAAGTTTGAAATACCTTAAAGTGTGGGGGTGCCTTGCAAAGGTACTAGTACCTGAACACAGAAGGAAGAAACTTGGTCCAAAGACCATAGATGGTATCTTCTTAGGTTATGCTCAAAATAGTATTGCATATAGATTTCTGATTATTAAATCAGAAATTCCTGGAATAGATGCAAATACTATTGTAGAGCTTCGCGATGCTACATTTTTTGAGGATATATTTCCTATGAAGATGAGAACACCTCAGTCCATTTCTAGTATTCCTACTAGAGATGAGCCTGCTTCCGTAGATGTCCCATTATCCGTAGTGAGTGCACCTTCCTCAAGTCACTCTAGAATAGATGAATCTAGTGAGTGTACAGAACTGAGAAGGAGCAAGAGACAACGTGTCTCTACGGATTTAGGCCAAGACTTTATCACCTATAATATAGAAGGTGACCCTGTGACATATAGAGATGCTATGGCTTCTCCTGAAGCTAAGCACTGGAAAGAGGCCACTAAAAGTGAAATGGACTCTATTATCTCTAATGCCACTTGGGAGTTAGTAGATTTACCTCCTGGTTGTACCACCATAGGATGTAAATGGGTGTTTAAGAGAAAACTAAAACCTGATGGGTCAGTAGATAAATTCAAAGCACGCCTAGTTGCTAAGGGATTCAAACAAAAAGAAGGGATTGACTATTTTGACACTTATTCTCCTGTTACCAGAATTACTACAATCCGAGTGTTAATAGCATTGGCATCCATATATCATCTTGAGGTCCATCAAATGGATGTCAAAACGGCATTCCTTAATGGTGATCTTGAAGAAGAGATATATATGGATCAGCCAGAGGGATATGTAGCTTCTGGAAGTGAGAATAAAGTCTGTAAGTTAGTTAAATCTCTATATGGTTTGAAGCAAGCCCCAAAGCAATGGCATGAAAAATTCGATAGTGCTATGCTATCGTTTGGCTTTGAAATTAATGACTCTGACAAATGTGTATATACTAAACTGAAAGGCGATAGATGTATTATTTTATGTTTATATGTAGATGATATTTTATGTTTGCATCTGACCTTTCAATTATTAACGAGACCAAGGCTCTCTTAAGTGGTAAGTTTGATATGAAGGATATGGGTTGTGCTGATGTGATTTTAGGGCTGAAGTTGACTCGCTCAACTGATGGAATAGCAATTTCTCAGTCACACTATGTGGAGAAAGTGTTAGAGAAATATGGCTATAGCCACATAAAATCTGTAGTCACACCCTATGATCCTTCAAAGACTCTCCACAAGAATAAGAGTGGCGTGGCTGTGTCTCAATTAAGATATTCCCAAATAATTGGGAGTCTAATGTATTTGGCAAATTGTTCTAGACCTGATATTTCGTTTGCTATAACTAAATTGAGCAGGTTTACCAGCTGTCCGGACAGAACGCATTGGGATGCATTAGACAGAGTACTCAGATATCTAAAAGGAACTATATCCTTGGGCTTGCAGTATGGGAGATTCCTGCAGTCCTGGAGGGATATAGTGATGCCAGTTGGATAGCTGACACTGCTGAGTGTAAAGGCGTTACTGGTTATGTCTTTACACTTGGAGGCGGTGCAGTTGCTTGGAGGTCTGTTAAACAGACGATTATATCCCGTTCTACATCTGAGGCAGAATTGTGTGCTTTGGATACCACAGTAACTGAAGCAGATTGGCTTAAGGGTCTTCTGTCTGAAATTCCTTTGATAATTAAGCCAATACCTTCTATTTCAGTACACTGTGATAATCAAACAACAATAGCTCAGATTAGAAGCTCCAAGTATAACCAGAAACAGAAGAGACATGTACGAATCAGATTGAAGTCTGTTCGTGAGCTAGTGTCTCTTGGAGTGGTGTCTTTGGACTTTGTAAGTTCAAAAGACAATATTGCTGATCCACTCACAAAAGGTCTTGATTCTGAGAAAATCAAGAGATCCAGTAAGGGAATGGGACTGAGGCCTATCCTGGTTTCATCTATAGCGGCAACCCAACCTATCTGATTGGAGATCCCAAGAAGTAGGTTCAATGTGGTACAAACAAGCTATAAGGGTGAACCGTAAGCATAAATTGATTGAGATATAATCTCAAAGTCTCTTCCCTGGATATATGCTTGACTGCTAATAAGGATGAGCTTAAGACTCTTAATGAGTTCAAGGTCTTTATGACAGGATGCTTGTAGTACATCCTTGGAGAACTCACCTATGTAAGTGTAACTGTGAGGCCGCAGTGTGGGGGGTTTGGGCAACTCTCCTTAACACTTATGAAACAAGATTCGGTGGCATGGCCGTAATGCACCAACCCAGAAGGATTCAACCGTCGCCTGTGATGAGTTGTTGCCAATTGATTTTCACATATTAAAGGTTTAAGTTCAAGACTTAGTTCACTTCAAACCTGTGTGAATAAGATTGGTTTACTTAGGTGAAAATTCAAACCGGAAGGTATTTTCACTGAAAGCTCATTACGACAAAGCCTCAAGACCTGTTTTTCTATTTTTCCAAAAATAATTTGAAATTTGTGGGGGATTGTTGATATTTGATTGAATTCCAAATATTTATGGTGTATGTTTTAGTCCCACATTGCTAAGCCAAGAAAGTTGGAATGGCTTATATATCAAACCATTCATACCATGCTTAGATGGCTTAGGGGGACCTACACGCATGCGCGGGTTGAGCCCAAACCAGGTGGTTTCAGGGGGTCTGGGCCAGAAATCCATAAACCGGGCGCGACGCACGCGATTATCGCGCGCAGGGGGGGGTGCAAATCCCCAGCCCGTGAGCCTCGCACTTGCGGGCGGCCCGGTTTGGTTTTGCAGAATTCGATTTGATTCCTAAAATCAATTTGGTTTTATTTCTCTTTCTTTTATTTATTTTTATTTTCTTTTTTTTGAGAAACCGCAGCGGCTGGGGCGCTCGGCGCGTCTCTTCACGCGATGCGCGTGGTCGCGACTTCTCAGATAGAAGAGGCAAAAGTTTTGCCTCTTCGGATCTATAAAAGGAGGGAGAAGGGGAAGAAGTCACTCACTCACAGCTTCTTCTTCTCTTCTCCTCTTCGAGTTCGAGCATCGTCTCCTCTCGAAGTTCTTCCTGTCTCGGCGGTGAAGTTTCTTTTCTTCCTGTTTTCGGTGTTGGGTCTTGAGGCTTCATCTTGTGCGATCTGAGGTTGAGTCCGAAGGCAGCGTTCGTTTTGGAGTGCACCTACGAACGCAGCGTGGTTGTCGGATCTTGGGGGAGTTTTGCCGGGAGCCTTTGCACCGTAGGGCGGCAATCAATTCTCTAAAGACAGTCGGCACGCCGACGCTTCAACCGGAGGATAACGATTTCCTAACCCTGCTTATTCCTATACTGTCTATTGCATGCTGCCTGATTTTATTAGTGCAAATATATATATGCCTGATTTTATTAGTGCAAATATATATTACTGATTTTAGTGCTATTTCTACAACATAAAGCTATTCAGTCGGTGTGGCGGGGTGTGCCTCCGATCGACCTAATTATTCCAGAGCAACATTCGTAGGTGGAGAATTAGTGGTTGGGGGCATTCGGTCGGTGAAGCCCGACCAAGAATGGGAGGGGAGCACACCCGATCGACTTGTGAAATCCAACTAGGGGTGAGCGGAGAGCTTCCGATTAGCCCTCTAGAGCTCAAACGCACTCTGAATCCGACCATATCTTTACTTCACTTTCTTGACTTGGACCCCTACTTTCATCGCCCTCAGAGACACGTAGAGGCTCCTCTGACTCACCGCATCAATTAGGCTAGACCATGAGACAGTCATTATATGGATCCGTCTCTATACTTTAGGTGATTCCTTAATTGCTTAATTTCCATTTTAGTGATCGGATAAAAGGTGAATGCTTCACCTAAAACTCAATCCATAACTTGTTCACTCAAAGGAATTGCCGATAAAAAGTAGGTTTGCAAAAGTCACATGCACAAAAGTACAAATCTCTTTAATTGATGAACAATGTATGTATATGGACCGATTGACATTGCATTTGCCCACTACTCAATTTCACATGGCAGAAGGACAAAAGAGTAGGTAAAAGATATTCCACTTCTTTTATATATAATTATTTTGTCTTTGAAAAACAAATTAATTAGGTTTTCCGCAACTCATAATGGATATCCCTGATTAATTAATTCAATCATTAGGGACTACTAATTGGGGCAAATATTAAAAAAAAGGTACCCTTTATTTTACTTATCATAATGTTGTAGTACTTTTTTGATAATGTAGAACACTTTGGATGAAACTACTGTCTAGAGAATATATTTAATTTTATTTTAATATTGAAATAGTTTTAACTTAAAATTACATAAAGTATTTCTGATCGGAATTCTTATTATTATAATATCACAAAAATAAAAATATTTTAAAGATGAAAAATAAAATAAAACATAGTTTCTAATTATAACAACTATAATAATTGTAATTGTAATAACTACTAAATTATATTTATTATAATATATGCAGCACTCAATGCTTTTGTAATCCTCAAAAATATAATTTTTTTAATTTAAGATGGTTACAGATCGAAAAACTAATTTAACGTGTATTCCTTGAATTCGTTTATGATAAAATAATTTGAATCTGTCAAGAAACTAATCTAATGTGTATCTTTCATTTTGAATAAATTAATTTGATTATGAGTCGAGAAACAAATCTGATGTGTGCATTTATAAGTTTATTTATGATAAACTAATTTAAGTTTGGCCAAGAAACTAATCGGATGTGTGTATATTTGAATTCGTTTTTATAAAGAAATAAAAATTTATCAAAAATATTAAAAAAAATATTTGAAGCTTTTGAAAAAGCCCTAAATGATTTTTTTTAGATCTGAAAATTTGTTAGTTATGAGTTTACTATGTAACAAACAAATATATATCTCTGAATAATGTTCAATTACAAGAAACATCTTCTTCTGATTATTAATTAGAACAAGTCGAGAGCTAAGGGGGTATTTAACTTCTCTTTTGCTTAATGTAGTTTGTTGCCACGGAAAACTTAAACAATGCTAACACTCTTAATTTTACTTGATATTTATCATTTTGAGGTGACTAATCTAAGAATTCACTCTTCTCACACTCACAAACATTATGAATGTCTCATTCGTGGAGACGAAGAAATCTCATATAAACTCACAAAGAATTACAACAAGAATAAGCAAATACTTACAAAATAAAATCTTATAAGATTTATAACAATGATTTCTTGCTTATTTTGATTTCTTCTAGCTTAAAATTACTCATTGATGCTCAGAAATACAACAACACTGATCCCCAAGAAGCGCACACGAATGGGTGAAGGAGGAAGAAATGCGATGTGTTCAACTTGCGTGAAAAACCCTTCATATCACACTGACCTAGGGTTCCTAATCAATTATCTAATCGATTACCATGTTAAATCTAGGCGTTCAACAATCCTTTTTCACCTTAATTGATCACCCAATCAATTATATTAAAGCTTCTTAATCGATTAGCCAATCGATTCGGCACCTTATTGTGCTCTTGCGAGATGGCCTTAACCGATTGCTCAATCGATTAAGTCTCATTCTGTTCTCGCAACAAAAGCTGCCCAATCGATCACTTGATTGATCGAGATTGATCTTGATCGATTACCCAATCAATCAACGACCTTTATGTTCTAGCGATAAAACAACACCCAATCGATCACCTAATCAATTAGTAGACCTCAATTGATCACCCCAATCAATTAGGAATGTTTCTGTTTTCATGACAAACCAACCCAATCGATCGCGCCCAAATCCTAACTTGCCTACCCCAAGTCTAGGATTCGCTTTGCCCAACTTTCAGTCAACCGTGATTTGTTAGAACTTTCCGTTGTCTAGGTGTCAGTTAGGACTCCTCTTGTGCAAAGTGTTTAGCTCCCAGCTAACCAATTTTGGACTTCACCTAGTTCCTAACTAAGTCTGCTTAGTCCTACTAGAACTTCTCTCGTGCTAAGTGTTTGGCTCCCAGCTAAACCGACTTAAACTTCACCTAGTTCCCAACTAGATATGCCTAGTCCCACTAGGACTTCACCTAATTCTCAACTAGATCTGCCTAGTCCCATTAGGAATTCTCTTGTGTCAAGTGTTTAGCTCCCAGCTAATCCACTTAAACTTTTTCAGCCAATTATCCAGTCAACCTTGACCTATTTGACTTGTTTCACACAACGTCCAAACATCATTGTCAAATGTCAAAACTTAAGCTCACCTGGGCTTAGTTATACTGGTTAATCTTTGACTAAATAAAATTGCACCAACACTGATATCCTAGTGAAAAGTTATAACATTCGAAAATTTATTCTATCATTCATGCATAATTAACTAACCATTCTCAATTGTAATTTTATAGTTTCATAACTGTTACAACCTTATGACAACTCAGTTATAACAGATGTAAAATCGTAACTGCTACAACTATGTAGCTATGGTAGCTACGATATCTTAACTACTATAATTGTGTAGTAGCTATGAAATCCGTAACTATTATTATACGTTAATTTAGACGAGAAAAAAATAAGAGAGATAATAATGAAAATAAATTATTATTTGATAGTGGATGACAGTAGGTGGGATGCCTTTTTTTATATAATAAATCAACATGTGACGTTTCTTTGATTAGAATAATGATAAAATCGTCACCTCGGTGACCCCTCTAGAGTGCCCCTCAGAAAAGAAGTAAATCGCAGGGGTTTCGCCCAGCAACAACATCACATGGAAGAAGGGGTTGAAGCAATCAGCAGGTCATTCCGTACTCGTTGAGAATCGATCGCAAACCTATTGACAACAACATCCTTTCATTAACCAATTGAGTCGGTCCATGAGAGCTACCACGTTTCTTCGATGATTTGTTAAAAAGGGATACCCAGGGACGATAATATTATGGTTAGATCCTCCAATGATAGATCAGATATTTAACGTTTGAGAGTCAGTTATGATGTATTATTGATATTTTTTTCTTTAATGAACAGTGGATCCGAGAAATTAACTTGAATGTCAGAATCAATCTCTACGTGTATTTCCTAATTTACTTTGATATTAAATGAAAAATGGGATTGATAATTTTCAAAATTAATCTGATACTCTGATATTCAGCTCTAACAAAATTTAAAAAAAAAATCTTTCGATCGTTGTCCATTTTTATTTTAATCTTTCCAAAATAAAGCTGGGCTAAAGGAGTCACCACCCCCTCATTAAATTGAATTGAACAAGTAGGTTCTGTTCAAAGTTCAATTCTTTTCCCCCTTTTGTTTTTTTCCCCCTGCATTTCTCTTTTCCTTTTTGTACACTGCGACGATGCATCCAGCTCCCAGACAAAACGGAAGCGGCCAAGCACTCCCATCCCTTTCTCCGCGTAGAGACAAATGAAAAAAGGGGAGGCATTTCGGTTGGGCACGTCAACTTACAGAAAATTCATAAAACAAAATTAAAAAAAGCAGAAAATCGAATGGCCGAGAAGCTCTGTTTGTGGCCGAAATAATTAATTAATTAATTAATAAGTGGTTGGACTAAATAATGAGACAGTGGGCGTTGTGTTCTTTTTGTCGCGGAGCAGATTTTCTCGACTCGATTGGTGGCGACGCATTGATTGAATTGGCTTGTGAAAATCGTACAGGCAGGCGTGCCGCGACGACCGACTGGGGATTTAATGCCATTTTAAAAATAAAATAAAATAATAATCACTGAATTAAAATAAAACCATTTATATCTTTTGAAAAATTTAAATATTAGTTATGTTTTTTCTCATTATCAATTGCTGTTCGAGAATTTTTTTTTTTAAAAAAAAACTTAATTTGCTCGATTTGGAACGAGATCAGATGGAATTCGTTTGTTAGTGCAGTTTTAATGATTGAAACTTCATTTGAAAGAAGAAGTAAGAAAGATACGTTTACCCACCTTACTCTTGTCTTTATATATGCTAATAAATGTGCCCATGGCTGGTTGCGTCTTCGTGGTAAGCTTCATGGCTTAGATTGCATTGTCCCTGAGTTGGCTACTGATAATATTACTGTAATAGATATGAATCGAACGATAAAAATTATATATCATTTATAATTTTTTGATTTATTTCTCTATAAATGATGATAAATTTAAGTTTGAATTATTAGCTAATGTGTTAATTTACTAGGTTACATCACTTTGCAAAATAAAAATAATTATCGTTTACTTAATTTTTTTTATTAATTATCACTTTGGAAAATATTTATCCTTTACTTATTTTTGTTTAGTCTGACACGCAAGGATTGCTATCGTTAATAGTGGAGGATTATGTTTTTTTTTCCAAGATTCTGAGAATCGGATCGGATATCGAATCGGATCGGATATCGAATCGGTCGGAGCAAGGGTTCAGAGGTTCAATCGATTTAACCGCGGGTCAACCAGGATATAATAAAGCATGTATTTATATAAATATATGAAACTAACAACTTATCCAACTACTTTCTTCAAGATTAGATCAATTAGGTCGAACATGTGATATATTTTTGTTAGCAACTTAGTACGGTATTCTTGAAAAAAAATTAGTTTTAAAGAAAAATTCAAGTTTAAAACCATTGGATTCAAGAAATCTGGATACGAATTGAAGAATCTTATTAGAAGTTAAAACTATATCACAATAATAATTGTTCACTCATAAACACTTAAACAGGAGACACTAGTAAAATATATGCAAAATTACACTTCTAAATATGTCATATATTGTTGCCTTCATATGTCAGTACGACGACGCAACGAGGCCGGAGACGGGGTGAGGCTAGTGGCGGTGAGGCGAGGCGAGGCGAGGCTAGCGGAGGCAAGGCGGTGCGGCGAGGCTGGTAGAGACAAGGTGACGCGGCGATAGGCTAGCGGCGGTGACTCTCTTGTAAGCAAACAACAGGTTTATTCGTTTGGGACTTTGGATGAAAACAAACTAGATTTTGACATTTTATTTTTTAATTTTCATTTTCAGTAAGAAAACAAAATTGTAAAAGAGGAAAAAAATCAAAAAATAAAAATAAAATAAACTAAGCCGGTTTGACTGGTTTCCCGATTTATTCGGTTCACGGCCGATTCAGAATGGTTCGCATCTGATTTTTGAGTAGCCGATTTTCAAAGTCAACTCGGATCGAAAATCTGACCGATTTCCGATTCAATCGATCTGACCGACCAATCCGGTCCGGTTTTCGGAACGCTACTTTTTTCTCTAAATTATTTTATCTGTATTCCATCGGTTGACCTGAAGTATAAGCTTATTGTAATTTTAATAAATAATGTTATTGTATCACTGTGGAATATATAAATGAGAATTTACTAATTTAGCACGTCACACAAGTCAAATTAAATTCCGACGGTTATTTTTCGTGTTTGAAATATTAATTATATATATATATTTGTTAAAATTATTATTTTTAAATAATTTTATTAATTTGCTAGAATCATTAAATGAAAATGGAGTACGTAGATAAATGTATGAGAGGGGAATGCTGACATGGCACTGCCTGTTACGGACGTGGTGGATTTAATCCGACAGGGCGGGAACGGTGGTGGGACCCAATTTCTATTTATTTTAATATATTTTTCCTTAGCTACCCCAATTTGTCGTCTCTTGCGTCGCTCCTCCGCTTTGCCCTCTCTTGTTACTTTTTTTTCCCCCTTCGCTTCTAGTTCTATACTTCTTCTTCTTCTTCTCTCTCTATCTTCTCTCTCTCTTCGCTCGCGTGCCCACCTCAATCTTCTCCTCTTCATAACTTCCATCTCTCCTCCCCCTTTCTCCATCCTCTCTCTTGGCATCCATCCTGCCGCTATCGCTTACCGCCTAGTCCTCGCGTTCGGATCCGGAGGCGGCGGCTTCCGGCGGGATCCGGCGCCACCGCGACGGGAATAGTTGAAAGGAGGGTTCTTTCGGAGTGGGAGTTGCCGATTCGTGAGTGATTATTTCCGGATTCGGTCTTTCAGGTGGAAAAGGGCAGCTTTTGTTTTCGCTTCTTTGAGCTTTCGGAATTCGATTACCGATTCTTGGTGGTGGTGTTGCTTTTCCGAGTGCGATGGCGGGAAGCAACGAGGTGAACGCCAGCGAGTCGAAGGTATGGACAATCTGTCCCATTCCTCGCTTTGAATTTGGTCCCAAAAAAAAAAAAATTGCGCTTTGGTGGATTCGCTGCGGTGCTCTTGCTTTTGGATAAGTCGATGCGGTGGTTTTGCTGCTTTCGGCCGATTTGGGGACTTTATCTTGATTTCTGCGTTCGTTTAATCTGTCAAAGATTGGAGCTTTGGTAGTTTTTATTCGTTTTCTTTATTGCTTTGTTCTTGTTCGCTCCCTTCCCCATTTGCCCGATGGGTTTCTCGACCAGTTCGTGCATTCCAAAGAGAAGAAAACTTGTCGGTCTCCGATTCGCTCAAAAGAAGTCACAGAAAAGTTTGAATCCTTTGGCATTATTCAAGATTGAAAAACAGTAGAAACAAATTCTCGCTTCTTGTCTTCATCTTTGGTTTTTGCTGTTAATCGAACGCAGGAAGGCGTGCACACCGTGTAATACTCGAAATCTTCCCGATAATTGCAAAAAATTCGAATCTTGCTTCCCTTTTACGGCCTGTAACTCAAGATAAAAGATCGAGAAAAGAGGAAGAATAACAACTTTTTCTTTGATGCGCGCGCAGATGGTGGTTCCCCTCCACACTTGGGTTCTAATCTCCAACTTCAAGCTGGCCTACAACATGCTCCGCCGCCCGGACGGCACCTTCGACCGCCACCTCGCTGAATTCCTCGACCGCAAGGTCCCCGCCAACGCCTCCCCAGTCAACGGCGTCGTCTCCTTCGACCTCCTCATCGACCGCACCAACAACCTCCTCTCCCGCATCTACCGCCCGGCCCCTACTAACCACCCCTCTCCTGCAGCTACTCCCCTCGCTGATCTCCACCGCTCTCCCTCGCCGGACCCGTTCCCGGTGATCATCTTCTACCACGGAGGCAGCTTCGCCCACTCTTCTTCCAACACCGCCATCTACGACTCTCTCTGCCGCCGCTTCGTTTCCCTCTGCGGCGCTGTTGTTATATCGGTCGATTACCGTCGGTCACCAGAGCACCGCTACCCCTGCGCTTACGACGATGGATGGGCAGCCCTCGAGTGGGCTTCCACTCAACCATGGCTCCACAGCGGCAAGGATTCTAAGCTTCGGGTCTTCCTCTGCGGTGACAGCTCCGGAGGCAACATTGCCCACCATGTAGCTGTGAGAGCCGCAGAGTCGGGGGTCGAAGTCTCCGGGAACATCCTCCTCAACCCCATGTTCGGTGGCAATCGCCGAACTGAGTCGGAGGTGAGACTGGACGGGAAGTACTTTGTCACCATTCAGGACAGAGACTGGTACTGGAAGGCATATCTCCCAGAGGGAGCTGACAAGGACCACCCAGCTTGCAACCCTTTCGGCCCCAACGGCGCCACGCTCGAAGAGCTTCCCTTCACAAAGAGCCTCGTCATAGTCGCAGGATTGGACCTCGTTCAGGACTGGCAACTAGCCTACGCCGAGGGCTTGAAGAAAGCTCACAAGGACGTGAAGCTCGTCTACCGCGAACAGGCCACCATTGGCTTCTACCTTTTGCCAAACACTGACCATTTCTATGAAGTAATGGAGGAGATCAAGAACTTCGTCACTTCTAACCTATAGTCCTTATGCTGCATAATCACACCTTACCTCGCATACATCTAAAGCTCTAAATTGCACAGAAGCCGGAGTGGGCATCGCAGTGGCTTATGCAGCTGCTATATTTTTGCTGCTTTCTTGTTTGGTTCTGTTGTTGCCTGGTGTCAAAGAATTCACATTTCATGGAACTTCCTCTCATTTCTGTTCTATTGGACATTGAATTATAGGTAACTTGGAGGAAGAAGTGCCTTTCTAGTTCATGGTACTAACTTCATATGTGACTTGGTTAGATGGGCTTGCCTTGCCAAAGACTGGCTAATCTTGTAATAGCTGCAATAATATGAAAAATAATCCACCTTTTATCTACATATAACTGCTGGGCAACTCTCCTTCTCATCGTTTTTTTAGAAAAGTAAATCTGGAACGCATTTCTCTGTCAATATGCAGCAAATGGAAACTCAACAAATGTCTTTCTATCTAGTTTTGATGGTCAGGTTGTCTGGTCATAGATTATCTATGAACAAGCTGTGGCCATTTTTGTCGCTTACTGAATTGTATACTAAATTGATTGGAAGCGTTGGGTCAAAGTAATAAGTTTATCCCTAATCTAAAAAATGGCAGAGAATCTAACCCAGGTTAGAATGCAAGAGGAAAGACACAGGAAGAGTTTACCAATCTAACAATTTGTCCTATGCAGTGGCCATTAATTATTCGTGTCGTTTGTTTCCACTCTTTCCAAGTGGAGGGTTTTGTATTTTTCTGAGTGCACTCGTTGGCAGCTTTCCTGGCTCAGTTGTTCTCATGTGGGAGGAGTCTTTGGGGAGTGGGTGATGCCTCAAGAACACATGGTCTCAGTAATTTAACTTGCTGCTCCTTCCCATTATTGACGACGTTGGAAGGACGCTCGTTTCACTTTCTACTAAATGCCTCTCTTTAATGGGGCCTCTGTGGCTTGACTTGTGAGGCTTCTTCTTGACAAATGGTTATTGGTTTACTCACATATTCCATCCACAGTACTTGTGATATGCAATCCACATAGGTCATACAATTAGGTATAGGCCACTTCTTTGTCCTTTTTACTGGACTGCTCTTGTCTGTTTCCGGAGCCAGGCCTAGAATGGTCGTTCAGCATTTAGACGTGTCTTTATTGTTACCGGGAAGGTAAAGATGAAGATAAAAGGAGGGAAAGGCAGGCAGATCTTTGGGCCATTATTTGCAAGTTTCATTGTCTCTTTTGATACTGGTTAAGTGTCTTCACCCCAAAGGGGTTGTTAGATATGATCATTATGCAGTAGACGTACTGTGAAAGAAACACCACTAACAACATGCAGAAATCCAGTATCACTGTGTCAGGATAAAGGAGAGAGGTGACAGCATGTAATGTAAAATATAGTGCTGTTTTTTTTTTTTCCTTTTAATGATTCTTGCCAGTAAGTAACAAGTGATCAGTGTTTGTCAGAACAGAGTTGGACCATGCTAAGGGAATTTCCGTTATGCCTATTTGGACATGAGAACCGTCCAAATAGTGTCAATCAACTAAGCTAGGCTCATTCACTAGTGAAGACCAATTGATTAATAAAGGTTTTCAGTGGAATGGAAACAAGTGGAAGTGTATTCAATTACCAAGTTGGCCATTGTCTAGAGCTAACTATTTCAACTTTTCAATGTGATATATAAATTATGGTGGTGCCTTGGGCACTTGAGACTCACCATTCTACATACTCCATTGTTATGCTCCATAGCAAAGTGACAAAGCATATTCAAAAGTTTGGACAAGAATTTGAAGGCTTGAACTCTCTCAGGATCTTATTAATAACTTCTCTTTGTTAGTGTTCATTCCATCTCTTTTGGAGAGAGAGAGAGAGTGTGTGTGTTAGTTTGTTGAATGAAATTCCTTGTTTGATTTGTGTCAAAGTTTTATCCTCGGAGGCTTTCTTCTCAGTTGTAGAGTAGAAATGGAGCCTTCAAATCATGTTAAATCTTATGGTGTAGCTCCCTCATGCATTTACATATCACTTAAACTATCAAGATCTTAACTTGAAGCACACGCATACATATATTGAAGTAACAATTCATTTAAGTGCCTTTAACAAGAAATTTTTGTTGGTCTTTATTCCCTTACTCTGGCCTCAATGTCGATTATGGCGAAGGGAGTGCTACTGAATTTGTCAAAACTAGGATTTCAATGTTTGTAGTGACCTCGAAGAAGTGTATATACTGTTGTGTGCCCAAAATTCCTCTGCAAAATTCAGTAAACTTATTGGTGACTTATGCTTGATCAGATATTAGGATGTCGTCCATCTCAAACCAATTAATCTTCAATCTAGATTGTCTACAAGTTGTTATCTTATGGAAACAAGAGGTGTTTGCATTTCCTTCCATTAACCATATCATCTGTACCTGTATTTATCAGTAAGTATCAAGCTTATCTTTCAAGTTATTCATGTCAATTTTCAATTCCTTCTCCTTCTAATCCATGGTCGATGTACCATATTTTCCAGTTTAGCTTCCAAGTTCTTAGCTTCTCCACCCAGACTGTAGTTGCATTTTGATCTTGTGCTGGTTGGCACCAATAAGCCTTAACCAGGCCCAAAATCAAATCCCTTGCCAATATATCCTCTTTCATTTTCAAGTTGAACAAACTGTTTTAAACAATGAAGCTCATGATTGAGCAACAGCTAGATGGCCGTGTGATCAGACAGGTAAACAGATTTGATGCAAATTCTTGCTGTTGGGAAGAAATCTAGCAAATCTGAGCTTACGAAGAGCATATCCTGTTCTGCTGGAGATGGTGGTGTTGGCGTTACAAACATTAATCAATCGAAGGCGTTACTAACCTTCATTGCCATTGATGAATCGTTTTGAATGTTGACGTTACCTCGTCTTGAATGTCATTGAAGAGTGGTAAGGAAACCGTCTTCTTCTTCTCCCTATAAAAGGGCGTCCAATTGCAATCCGTAGGTAGACGACTAAGAAGGAGAGGAGCTTCAATCGGTGAGGGATTTGGCTTGTGAAAGAGATTTGAGATCAGTCCGGTGACGCTCTCACGACAGCGAGCAGAAGAAGAAGAAAAGAGAAGAAGAACCAAGAAGTTGAAATCGCTGTAAGTATAAAATCATTTCTTTTGCAATTCGTTTTCATGCTTAGACACCAACAATGGTATCAGAGCAAATGTTAAAGCATGAAAAATCGTTTTTTTTACCTTTGCGATGAACAAATCGCTTTGCTCGCTTGGAATCGTCACCTTCTTCTCGGCTCTTTCATCCCCTGGTCGACGAACGCCTCACGTGCGCGCAAGGGAGCCGTCGCCTTCGGCTGGATGTGTCGAAAGAGGCGGCCATAGCGTTTGTGATGAAAAAAAAATTTTTTTGGCTGTGTGGGGAAGAAGGTCGCGTGGAGAAGAAGAGGCGGCGGCTGCGGCCGTTGGGTGAATGAAATTAGGTTTCGATTTTTTTTAAGGAAAAGTTTTTTATTAAAAAAAAAACTGAAGCATATTTCACTCTGCAAAATGCTGCCCAAGGGAGGATCGAACCGCAAACCTCCCGATGAAAGCAAAGAGCTTTAACCAGTGGCTCTATTCAGTCATTAGTTTAGATTTGGTTCAACTTATTTAAATTAGATTCTAGTTTAATTTAAAAAGGATTAAGTTGATCAAATCGGTTTTGGTTCAAACCATTAGTTGGTTTAACCAAACCATTTTGACCAAATAATCTGAACTAAACAGAATGATTTGATTATTAAATTGAACCTCAAATCTAAATAGACTTAATGGTAGCTACAAACGTGAAGGAAACTTATATGCCTTTATCTATTTGTGTTGTGAATTGAATTGAACCGGTTTTGTTACTGGTTTGTCGGTTTTGTACTGACATTGTGTATTTCAATTCCAGATGCCGAGATTTATTACCACAATGACTCGTCGAGATGTGCGACGGAATCATTTGAGGGAACAGATAGAGGATATTGACTTCCTCCCGCATCTAGGCATCCAAGGGCATATGGGAAGGCTTGATCGTCTATTTTGGAAACTCGAACAGGAAGAGTTTCCAGTTCTAGATAACTACCGGATCGGGGCATTGATTAGTTCTTTGCCGAGGCGTGCTGAAGTAGCTGCAAGAGGCATTTGGGGATGCTACGAAGGACGTATCTCATATACCGAGTTATGTAGAGAACTACTTCGCCAGAATTTTTCAGAAGAAGATCTGGAAGATTCAGAAGACGATCTGGAAGAGGATATGGATGATTCTGAGGACGACCTGGAAGAGGATTTGGAAGATTCTGAGGACGATATGGAAAAGGATCCTGAAGAATTTGAAGAGGATCCAGAGATGGATCAGATTGAAGAATTCCAAGGGGATCCTGAGGAAATCGAGTGGGATCCAATTGAAGATTCTGAGGAGGACCCAGAGGAAGAACCCTGAAATATTTGAGGAAGACCTTGATATTGAAATGATCGAGGAAGATCCTGAATTATTTGAGGAAGAACCGATAGAATCTGTGGAAGATCCCGAGCCTGATCAGATTGGCCGATTAGAGATGAACGAGAGAGTGATAGCCACTGCCATAATATTTTTTATTATGGGAATGATGCCAACTTATCTAGTTCATTAAATTTTGTACCAACTTGATAAACCTATTAAATAAAGTTATGTTATGTGTTAACTGACTTGTCAATGATTAGTTCATTTATGTGATTAGTTCATATTCAAGATAAATGATTAGTTCATTTAATGGGATGTATGTAATATAATTGATCAATGTTAATTAGATTGGATGATGCGAACGATGAGTGAAAACGTAGTTATCACTTGATTTCGTAATCCAAGTCAAGTTTACATTGAGTCAATCAAAAATTATGTACATATGATAAACACTGAATTAATGAATAATATGTTTATTTATGATAGATCATGGCAACCAAGAACATCATAGCTGAACTGAACAAAGGGGAAAAATTGTATGGGGACAACTATAAGATATGGCATCTCAAGATACAATATGTTCTTGAGGAACAAGAAGTTCTGGAGGCTGTAAATCATTTTATGGTTGAACCTGCTGTTGGTTCGACTACACAGTACAGATTGGATCTTGATGCCTATAGGGCATGGATGAAAAGGGACTCCACTGCAAAGGGGATATTGATTAGTTCAATGGTAGATGACCTGGTATTTGAGTATGAGCCACTACCATCAGCTCATGCTGTCTGGGTTGCCCTGAAAGAGAGATACAGTGGAGTTAGTGTGAGCAAGCTTCGTCAACTGACAATCAAGTTTGACAGTTGTAAAAAGTACCCGAATGTAACGATGACCCAACATCTGAGAGAAATGGGTAATATGATTCAGGAGCTTAAGACTGCTGGTCATGAGTTGACCGACGAACAACAGGTTCAAGCAATTATTCGTTCCCTTCCTGATTCTTGGGAAACAATGAAGCAGAACCTTACTCACAGTGAGAGTATCAGGACTTTCATTGATGTCTCACGCCATATTGAACTGGAGGCGGAGAGAGTAGAATCCGCAAGGATTTCTGAGCAAGCTTTTGTAGCTGAAGGTTCTGGATCCAAGAATAAGAAAAAATGGTTTAAGAAAGGAAAGGGAAAGGGAAAAGAAGCTGGTGCTACTACTGTGCAAGACCCAATCAAGAAGAAAGGAAAGAAGAATGGAAAGAAACCTAAAGGCAAGCTAACTTGCTACAACTGTGGCAAGAAGGGCGATTTTGCTCGGGAGTGTACTGAGCCAAAAAAGATTCAGGAGCAACGAACCATGTAGCTCGTGATCGAGCTACGTACGTGGAGTACCGTCGGGTACCAGCTGGCAATAAGTGGATATATGTGGGAAACAATGCAAGAATTGAAGTCAAAGGGATTGACACTTGCAAACTCAACCTTCGTGGTGGGCGTACATTGTTTCTGCATGATGTCTTGTATGCTCCTGAGATTCGACGGAATTTGATTTCTGTGAATTGTCTTCTTGAATTGGGTTATTGTATGAATTTTTACAGTCGTCGTGTAGAACTTAAAATTGACTCTGTGTTAATTGGATATGATTTTTTATCAAACGGTTTCATGGTTCTTGATGTAGAACCAGATGTTAATTGTGGAAATAATGGTTGTTTTTTCAAACATTGCTCTTACTAGTGATGCTGATGTTAATGATGAGATTTGGCATGCTAGATTGGGACATATAGGACAAGAAAGAATGAATAGATTAGCAAGAGAGGGTCTGCTCGGCACTCGTGCTAAAGTTGACTTGTCTATATGTGAGCACTGTCTTGCTGGAAAAGCAACTAGGAAACCGTTTGGTAAGGCTATCAGGGCTGATTCAACATTACAATTGATTCATTCGGATATTTGTGGTCCGATGAACGTGAAGGCTAGAAATGGTAGTTCATATTTCATTACATTTATTGATGATTTCACGCGTTTTGGTCATGTGTATTTGATTTCTCATAAATCTGAAGCATTAGATTGCTTTAATCGTTATTTGAACGAAGTTGAGAATCAATTGGAACGTAAGGTTAAAACCTTACGCACTGACCGTGGAGGTGAATACTTGTCTGATCAGTTCAAGACAATATGTAATGAAAAAGGGATTATTAGACAGTTAACTATCCCTGGAACTTCACAGCAAAATGGAGTTGCTGAAAGAAGAAATCGAACTCTTCTTGAAATGGTTAGGTCGATGATGGCTCAAGCTAATTTGCCAATTTTCTATTGGGGAGATGCATTATTGGCTGCAACCTACATACTTAACCGGGTGCCTTCTAAATCCGTTCCATCTACTCCATATGAACTTTGGACAGGCAGAAAACTAGATTTGAGTAATCTGAGACCATGGGGGTCAGCTGCTTATATTCATGATAAGACTCACAAATATGGAAAATTAGGACCCAGAGGTAAGAAGTGTATCTTTGTAAGATATTCTGATACTTCTAAGGGTTATGTTTTTATTGGTGAGCAGCAAGATGGAACCATCTCTGAAATTGAGTCAAGAGATGCTACTTTTCTCGAAACTGAGTTCCCAACAAGAGGTGAAGTTGATAAATCAACTCCTCTATTTGCAATAGAGGAGGAGGATACTGTTCCTCCATTAACAGATCAGGAATCTCAGGGAATGCCTGAATCTAGTCAACCTAGTGGGAGTGAATTGCCTATAAGTGAATTAGTTTCTCAACAGTCAAACCTGCGAAGAAGTAATCGTAAGATTATTCCTCGGAGAAGGTTTGACATTGAAAATGAGGCATTAATGATTCTCCCAGTTGACGATGAAGAACCTCGAACGGTTGAGGAAGCATTGAGATGCTCAGTTAGAGAAAAATGGAGAATTGCAATGGATGAAGAAATGGAGTCTATGAGAAAGAATCAGGTTTGGGATTTAGTCGATCTTCCTCCAGGTCGAAGGGCTATTGGGAATAAATGGATTCTCAAAATCAAGAGGAAGGCAGATGGATCGATTAATAAATACAAAGCTCGTCTGGTTGCAAAAGGATATACCCAAATGGAGGGTATTGATTTTGAAGAGACATTTTCCCCTGTTGTGAAGTTTGTGTCAATACGTGTCATTTTAGCTATAGTAGCACATTATGACTTGGAATTACATCAGATGGATGTAAAAATGGCTTTCCTTAATGGTAATCTTGACGAGGAAATCTATATGGCACAACCAGAAGGTTATATTGCTGATGGCCAAGAGGAAAAAGTATGTAGACTTAAAAAGTCTATATATGGGCTAAAGCAAGCGTCGAGACAATGGAACATAAGATTCAATGAAGTCATTTTATCTTATGGTTTCGAAATGATCAATGAGGATCATTGTGTTTACCTAAGAAAGGATAAAGGAAAGTTGGTCATTTTATCATTATATGTTGATGATATGCTGATAGCTGGAAATGACTTAAAAGTTGTGATTGAGGTCAAGTCTTGGCTTTCATCACAATTTGACATAATTGACATGGGAGAAGCTGAGTATATCTTACAAGTACGGACCATTCGTGATCGATCAAAAAGACTTTTGGGTTTGTCCCAAGAAGCTTATATTACTAAGATATTACAACACTTCAATATGTTTGATTGCAACGTTGAACAAACACCTACAGCGAAAGGTGTTGTTTTGAGCAAAAGTATGTCTCCCAAGACTCCTGAAGAGATAGCCGAGATGAAGAAAAGACCATATGCTAGTGCCATTGGTAGTTTGATGTACACTATGTTGTGTACTCGTCCTGATATAAGCTATGCTGTTGGCTTAGTTAGTCGTTTCCAGTCAAACCCAGGATCAAGACATTGGAAAGCGGTAAAAAGGATATTCAGATATCTCAAAGGAACGACAGATTATTGTCTCTGCTTCCAAGGATCAAAATTGAGCTTGAATGGCTACACAGATGCAGATTGGGCAGGGGACCTTGACGACAGAAAATCTACATCAGGCTATATTTTTTTGCTGAATGGAGGTGCCATTTCTTGGAACAGCAAGAAACAGGCTTGTGTAGCACTGTCGACAATGGAGGCCGAGTATGTGGCTTGTGCAGCGGCTGTACAAGAAACTGTCTGGTTGAGAAGGTTCCTAAAGCATCTGAAGATTGTTGAGGACAGTGGGAGCCCTGTTACAGTGTGTTGTGACAATCAAGCTGCTATAGCTTTTTCCAAGGATCCTAAATATCACAGCAAAGACAAGCATATAGAGATTAAATACAATTTTGTAAGGGATATTGTTGACAAGAAAAAGATAATTCTTGAGTACATCCCTACCCGTGCAATGCTTGCAGATCCTTTTACTAAGCCGTTGACTAAAGAGTCATTTTATGAACATGTGAAGTCTTTGGGACTACGCAAGATGTAACAAATTGTAAAGACTATTATTTAAATGAAATGTCAGGATCTATTCAGTGTGAATGTATTTGTTACATTTGAAAAAGTCTCGATGAGCATGTTGGCAGGCTGAGATTGGTCCACTCACATGGACAATCGTCTCTATTTGTTGAGTATAAATAGAGGTAAGACCATTACTTATGAGATAGCTTATGTAGTTGTAAAGAGAGACATACTCATAAGTTGAGGTCGCCTTGATTTTGTATCAAGATGAGATCATTTATGTAATGATCGAAGTAAATGCACCCACCATTTACTAAACCTATTTAAAGCCAGATTGGAATTCATAAGTTGAATTCGGATTAGACGTTAGGTATGTCTAGATCGAAATCTGTACGATGTTAGATATTTGAGAAAAACATGCACTCTTTTTGATAAAGAGAAAAACATCGTAGCATGTGATTCATACCACATGTGCTATAGCGACAATAAGGGTAGTAGGAGAAAGGATCCCTGCTTCTCTACTATGTGAGACCCTTGAGATTATCAGTTAATCTCAATCTTACCCTAAGTGACTATTTAGCTGTCTACTTGAAGTTTTAATCAGTGTTTGCTACTTTAGTGTGTATCCTATTGACTATGGAGGATTCGGTCTATGGAGCATAACTAGGAAAGCAACTGATTAGAATGAATAGATTCTAGCTGAAAAGGAAGATTAAAATTGGTTTACATCTGTAATACTTATTCACTGGTCGACCAGTTACATTTTTGTTAAGTACTTAAAAATGTGATTGTGAATAAAAGTATTGATTTGAGATGACGAACATGCTCTTGACACAGATGTCATGTGAGGGATTAGAGATGTTCATATTGATGTAAATATTTAATCTGGGGTAATGGCAAGTTATTGATGTCTCTGATTCATTCGATAGAGCAGCTAAGTTAAGTGTAACAACTTTCTTAGCATTAATTGCTCAGTGTGCTTGTTGTCGCACGAACCATTTTCCCTGAAGTATGAGTTGAATGCTCCTATATGGTCTTTGTGACTTCCTTACATAGTCTTAGTGACTAGATGACCTATATGGATAGAATTGGACGAGTGGGAGATGTTGGCGTTACAAACATTAATCAATCGAAGGCGTTACTAACCTTCGTTGCCATTGATGAATCGTTTTGAATGTTGACGTTACCTCGTCTTGAATGTCATTGAAGAGTGGTAAGGAAATCGTCTTCTTCTTCTCCCTATAAAAGGGCGTCCAATTGCAATCCGTAGGTAGACGACTAAGAAGGAGAGGAGCTTCAATCGGTGAGGGATTTGGCTTGTGAAAGAGATTTGAGATCAGTCCGGTGACGCTCTCACGACAGCGAGCAGAAGAAGAAGAAAAGAGAAGAAGAACCAAGAAGTTGAAATCGCTGTAAGTATAAAATCATTTCTTTTGCAATTCGTTTTCATGCTTAGACACCAACAGGTTTTTCTTATCGCAAGCGGAGGCAATTTTTTTTCACTAAGAATCTCTCTCTCTCTCTCTTGTATTTCTTTATTTCTTGTGTTTCCATGAGCTTCGTCTTTCAGTCCAGTGTTAACTTGACTGTCGGAGGAGCCGTGCCGATAATGCCAACCCCCAACTAATGCACTTTGACTTGTAGGCTACCAGGAGCGGACCACATTGGAGAACGATCGAAATTTCTACTCCAAAGGCGAAGGGAGAGGAAGAGCTTGAGTTGACGAAACATGACTACATCAAGAACAATACTATTTGAAACAATATGAACACCGAGCTCACAAACTACAAAAGATGCCAAAATTCTCAAAAATGGTATGCACTCGTACATTGCCGGCCTTGATAAAAGTAATAAGGGCATCCACAATGAGAACTTCTTTGGAGCTCCTACTATCTACTTGGTCCCCTCTCACTATGGGAGGGAGCTCCTTCGTTAAAATGAAAGAGTGGCTCTGTGTTTACGGAGCTGCTCTTTCTTTTTTTATTAAAATATTTTTTTTGTTAGTTTTTTTTAAAAAATAGGATGTTCAGTAAAAAATCGACGTCGACGGTCAGTCACCAGAGTTCAACCCACGCGGATGCTGACGCTGGAGGAGGAATTCCACACCCTGCGAGATTAACACGAGCATTAGGGGAACACGCCAGAGGTTGTCCGGCGGAACCCACTCCAACGCTCAAGTCAGTGCCTTGATGGAGGAGATGAGAAGAAGACAAGAAGGTATGTAAGTAGTAGAGAATGGGTAACCCCTTTACCGGAGGGGTTGGAGTACCTTTTATACCTGCGGCGTCTGCCTTCGTGCGTCCCCACGATCTGTGCCACGTCCCCCCGTTTGTCAGTTACCGGATAATCTTTGAAACGGTCCACGCTGTCATTAAGTGTGGCCTGTTGCGACATTTAGGAGTCATGATGACTCCGCGATAGTGGGGATGGTTATCCGTAGATCTGAGAAAAGTGGGACCGTTACTTGAGGCCGAATGCTTCTTGGGCTCTGCTCCCTTGAGGTGATCTCGGGGTCTTCTGGCCCGGGGGTCCCAGGCACTCCGCTTCCCCGAGGTGGTCTCGGAGCCCGGCTTCCCGAGGTGATCCGGGGAGGGGGTTTTCTGATTTGATCTCCGGGGCATATTTACCGTGGGGGGGGGGTCTGGGGGATCCCCTTCCCAAGAGGGTCCCGGGAGCTCTAAAAAGAGAGTCGCTCAGACTCGCTACATCTTGCCACCCAGCTTCTTCAGCCCACGTGTCCGCCATGGGGTACTCAACCCCATCACAAGTCCCTCCCTTCAAGTTTGATCGAAGAAAATGTTACTGACTAATCGGACTAGTGTGGTGATGAAGAAGCTATGTTCCAGTGGGTCCTTGCACCCGTTACTGCTCCCTTGGCAGTTATACTGGGTCCTAGAATTTGTAGAATTTGCCTTGGGTCCCGAGGTAATCCCTTTTTGATTTTGTCTTTCCAAAAAGACTTCTATGACTTTCGAGGTACTGCAATGATACCTGTCCATCCTTCATAAAGGCGCATGACGCTCTTTGATGGCGACAAAGTCCATTCGCAAATGCCTCGTCGCCACGTGCCCCAACTGCTCTCTTCGCGATCTCTTACTGACGTGCGCAGCTGTAGCAGGCTCACGTCAAGCGTAAAAGTTAAGGAGTTGATTTTCCCTGCAAACTTCTACATTCTAGACATGGAAGGAGAGTATCTTGCATATAGATCCCCACTCATCCTTGGAAGGCCTTTCCTGAAGACCGTCAGAACAAAAATTGATGTTTATGCTGGCACACTCTCAATGGAAATGGGGGACACAGTAGTCCAGTTTAGTATTTTTGATGCTATGAAGGACCCTAGGGGAGATCACTCTATTATGAGCATGGACACACCGGATGAGATTGTTGAGGCACAGTTAATTGCTGATGATGTTGCATTGGACATAGTGGTGGGAGATTTGATTTCAGAGAAAGCTGAGGATGCATTAGTTGTGAAGGCATTGGAGGAGCTAGATGGAAAAGCACATGACAACCTTGAATTCGAAACCGAAGCTTTACATGACTCTTCTTATTTTGTATTTTGTGATATTGCTATTGATAGTCCTAATTTTTCTAATAAGGTTGTTGCAGATATTACTAAGGAAGCCTGCACGAGAGATGATTCTACAGATATAGGGGATTGCACAGAGCCCCAGGGACCACCAACATTGCCAGAAAGTGTAGGGACTTGCATGATGGGAGCAAGAACCCAAGGATCACCTACTCTAGTTGAGTGTCCACCAGAACTTGAGCACGATCAGGTAAGTATTTCTCCTTTTCCTTTAGAAAATTTCAGAGAGGTGTCTAGAATTGCATGTGAAGCATGTCTTAATACATCTTTTGTGAAAAATAATTATGAAAATTCCATAGAGGCACCCAGGCTTGATTTTATTCATTGCGATGATATTCTTGATACATATTATGCTAAAACTGATTGTGAAAAATTTTTAGAGGCACCTAAAATTGATGTTGTTTGTTATGATGAATTTCTTGATACATCTTTTGTGGATATGGATTTTGAAAAATTTTTAGAGGCACCTAAAATTGATGTTGTTTGTTATGATGAATTTCTTGATACATCTTTTGTGGATATGGATTTTGAAAATTTTTTAGAAAGGCCTGAAATTGATGTTGTATATTGTGATGTATCTCTTGCTATATCTTATGCTGAGGTTGAGTGTGAAAAACTTATGGAGGTACCCATGTTTGATTTTGTTGGATGTGAAATATTTCTTGATAGACCTTATGTAGAAATTGCTTGTGAAAATTCGATAGAGGTACCTAAAGTTGATTTTATTAGTTGTAATGCATTGCTTGATACATCCTTGGTGGGAAATAATTATGAAAATTCCATTAAAATATCCAAAATAGATTTCATTTGTGGTGATAAATTTCTTGATATACCTTTGGTGGTTTTTAATTGTGAAAAATTCTTTGAGGTGCCGGAAATTGATTTTATTGGATGTGATACATTTTTGGATACATTCTATGTAAAAATTGATGGTATTACATTTCTATCTTACCCTACACGCATGAGAAAGGTATTACATGATTTTGCAGTGTCTCAAAGATTTCTTGAGTGTGTACTCCATCTAAACAGTCTTCAATCTCCTGGAAGGATTTCCAAAAAGCATCAAGAGGGAAGAGATGATCTTACTTTAATCCGAAGCACTCTACCTCTTAAATGGCTCTTGTACCTCAATCACCTTCGGCCACTTGAACATTTTGCTGTAAAGTCTAAGTGTGGGGGAGACATGCACCATGATATAGATCACATAGAGAATGCTCTCTCAATTACCCATACGCCTCCACTACCACGATGGAGGTTATTTCTTGATAGACTCCGACCGCCAGAAATAAAGGGGAGTTTGTTCTTTCTTGTATTGTCTTTCATTGCATGTTTCATTTTTATGTTTTCAAGAAGTAGAATTTTCTTTTAAAAGAATCTTTGCTAATAAATGCTTGAATAGAGTAGAATGAATAAATAGACATTGTAAATACCATGTTATTTCTTTTGGCAAATTTTCTTAATGAGTAGCAATAAATGTATCCCTCTAGGTTGTTTTCATGTCATTTTAGAGTCTCTTAAAATTAATTAAATTTGGTTGTTAAAACTTAGGGGTTTGAGCTCATGGATGAATTCTTGGATGCTTGAGTACTACTTGGCTTTGGATTCTTAATTGATGACTTGAGATGAATTATTTGTACCTAGTGAGGATTAGCCTTATTTTTGTGACACACATATGTGATTGTACTCTAGAACTTGCTTAGGTTCTTTCAAAACCATATTTCTATGATTGGATCACATCTATAAAGGCTAATAAATTTGTTTCTCCTTTCCATATCATTTTTAGCAATAATCATACTTGATACATAATTTTTTCTATTTTTCTTACCTATATTCCTACTCTTAACCATACTTCTCTATGGACTTGTTTGTTTGGGGAGGTTCTTTGATGCTACTTTGCCCGAGATGGACAAAAGATCAAGTGTGGGGGAGATGGCTAATGTTTTAGAAGAATTTTGTATCAAAGATTATTTCATTTCAAGGATGAAAAAAAATATATTCGGTTGAAGCAAAAATTGCCCAATTGAGTGGAGCTTGGTATCAAGAATAAGTCGGAATTCAGTTGTGAATTGGAGGTGAAGTGGATCTAAAAAAATCTGCAATGGAAACAAATGGCACGAAAAAAAACCAGAAAAAATCTGTGCCATGAAGAAAAATCTAAAATCAATGGAGTTTGTAGCATAAATGGTTTGGATCAAGAATTGGGAAATTGGAATTATGGAAGTTAAGGTTAGCAACACTTTGCTAAAGTTTGAATGGAAGGCTGTAAAGTTTGGATGGAAGCTGAACAAAGCTGAAATCCATGAAGAGAATCTGTGCCAAAACAGAGAAGAAATTTTCTGTGCAGTTTAGTAATCGAAGTGCAGCTGAACTGATCTGAAAAAAAATAAAAAGAAGAATGTGGCTGCTGCAAGGATTAAGGAGGAAACTACTCGACAGCAAGGTTGAGAATATAAGTTGAAAATGCAGTGGAAAAAAAATCAGAAGGATATGTTTCCATAAAATCAGTTTTGTATCAAGAGTAAGCTGAAATTTGGTTTGCTAGGCTATGAATCAGGGAACTAAGTTCATCAATGTGTCAAAAAGGGTGGAGCACATCATGCTGATCAGAACAAAGAAGAATGTGGCTGCTTGGCTGTTTTAGATCAGAATAGAAAAAAAAACCTGCAGTGAAGCTGGAATCCAAAACAGTTTGGACTTAATTCTCTACTACTAGCTGAGTTACTTGCTGATAAGAAACCAGGAAATTGTACAGATGAAGAGCTTGATGGTTCAGGATTCTGAAATGAATTGCCTTGGAGCTGGACTTTGAAACAGAAAAAAAAGAGAGAATAAAAGTAGAAGTGTGCCAACTTGAAGGATATGTATCAAAAGTGAGTAGCAAGAGTTAGTGAAGGTTATATGTGGAGCATCAAGTTTTTGTCCCTAATTGTTATATGATATCTCAAGATTCCTGATACAAAATTCTTATCAGAAATGATCCATTAGAAGGGTTGAGAAAAAAAATAGTTCGAAGAAAAAAATAGAAAAAAGATAAAGTGGCACACAAGTGAAGTGTTAGCACCATGAAGTAAATGAATGTTTCTCTAATCCGAATCAATTCCTTGCTCCACTACAAGTCTAACTTTGCTAGAGGATTCTTAAAAAAATTCAGAAAAGAAAAGAGAAGGAAGCAAGGTTGGCACGCAAAAGAAAAATTGGCACAAAGGAACTAATGAGGTCTTTTCATCAAATTTTTGAAGGGCAATGCCAAGGCTTCACTCCATTACACTTTTGATTTCATTATGAGGACTAACAAGAGGGCAAAGTGCATTGAAAATATCCTTGAGCATTTAAGTTTTCCACTTTCTCAAATTTGCTATTTTATTAGTTTTTACTTCATTTTTACCATTTCATATGTTCTTCACTTGTTTGGATGAGCTTTTGTAGATGTTGATCCTAATCATGAATAATGGTGGAGAGTAGATAACAACCAAGCCTATGGTAGTGCAAAAAGCATGTGTGTATGAGTGAGCTCCATTTTCATTTTTCATCATGAACTTAGAACTCAAGAAGAGAGCCATCAAAAATTTCCTTTGAAAGGGCTAGAGAGTTAAATTCATCTCAATGAATCATGAAGGATGAAAAGGCTAAGTTGTTGATTTAAGGACGAGATACTAATCCATAGAGTTTAGATTTTTGAGAATTGACAACTTTAGGTAATTTTTTTTCACTTGATTCTAATTATGCTTGGAAAGAGTCTGGGATACATACTTAGTAGTTTTCGCGAGACGCTCAAGCTTAAGTGTGGGGGAGTTGATAGGTATCATTTTGTCGATCATTTTAGATGCTAACATCCAAATTTGACCCATATTTTACTTGCTTAATATTGCATTTATCCTAGGTTTTGTGAATGTAGTCTATTTTTGGGTTTTATTGTAAGTTTTGCCACATTGAGATATTTTGGAACTTAATTGTGAATCTATGTTTGCAGGCTTTGAAAGGATCACGGACCGAGGTCAAGAATGGTCGAAATCAGGCTTAGATCAAGGCGATCAAGCTATGGAGAATTGTGAGCCGTCCATTCAGAAGATAAGCAGATCTGGATCATCCAGAGCAAATCAGATGGATCCCATATGAGGAAAGGTAGATCTGACCTTCATAATGAGATCTGGAAGTTTAGGGGTAAATCGGAGCTCATCTAGCCGTTAGATCAAGATCAGAGGGGTCTAGACCGTCTGTTCAAAGATCAGCTTGATCTGAGCCATCTATTGCAAATTTGGAAGATCCGAACCACTGAGAGACAGATCCTGACCTTTGATCAACATTTGAGAGTTTTGGTTCAGATTGGATTAAGATCAGCCGTTGGATGAACTTTGAACAATTTCAGCCGTCCAAATTAAATGGCATAAGTTTAAATGGAAATTCCCTCCGCAGAGCAGAGTCGTCGCGTCTTCGCCAGCTTCTTCGAGTCTTCCTTACTATTCTTCATTTTCTTCGGCGATTTTTCCATCTAAAGGCGTGACCATCTCGATCACAACCTTGGAACAAGATCTGAATCATCGGGAGGAGGCTTCCGTGGAGATTCAAGCTCAGATTCGCACCGGAGCAGAGTTGATTGAGGGTTTCGTCAATTTTCTGTGATCTGATCGATTCAATCACGATCGCGTGCTGTTTCCTTCCATCGGAGCTTACTAGAGGGTTCTCTGGTATGCTTTGATCATCACCAAATCATCACAAAACCTCGACATCGCGAGATCGAGGAGATCGGATTGGTTTTCTCCAGCCGAGTGCAGTCTGTGAGCAGGGTTGAAATTGAAGCTGTTTTCCCATTGATTTGCAGAGCTGAAGGGGTTCTTGGCTTGCTCTTGTGTGACGACAAGGAGGTCTTGAGACAAGGGAATGATTGAGGCTTAGTTTCTTATTGTATTTCATTCGCTTTAGCTGTAATTTCAATTCTGCAAAACAATGTTTCTGTCTTCATGTCAGTTGTTTAGTTTACTTCTTTGAATTGTTTCTTTCTTAATTAGGGTTAAATTCTGCAAGTAGTTAACTATGAAGCCTGTCTAGTGAATAATTAATTTCAATTCTAGTTTACTTCATGATTTAGAGCTTGCGTATCAATTCGATAGTTGCGTATCAGTTTTTTTCCCACCTGCATATCAATTCTGCTTTTGAGTTTCTGAATTGTATATTAGTGAATATTAACTCTTCAACATCTTTTCTTAAACATTAGATTCGTGCCCTTGAATCTGAGTTGCTTGTTTGATCTGCACTTAGTTTGCAGTTGAATTTCTGTCTTCGGATTCTATTTTCTGAATTTTACTGCTGCATTTCTGAGTTTGGTTCTTCATTCCGTTGTGTCTGAAATTGCTATCTTCATTTCTGCAGTTCAAAGTTCATCACTTCTGAATATTAGATTTGAGAACTGATTTTCAGTTGCTCGTTTGATTTTGCATCCAAGTTGTTGCTACATTTTCATTCTTGCTTACCTGCACATTCAATTTCTGCATTAAGTTTGTTCTAGAATTTCTGATTCCCTTTCTGAATTTCTTCTCTCATTCATGCATAGCATTTTCTTTCTGTCAGCTTTGTTTCTTCGAGTTGTATCAATCAGTTTTCGTTTTGGAATGGCTAGCTAGAGCTCTGCATTTAGAATTAGCTTTTGGCACTCAAGAACTTCCCTTGCGTATCAAGCTGTTCACTTCTTTTCTGTGTATCAATATTAAGCTACGGCAGTGATTGGTATCAAATAAACTTAATTTTCAGTGAATTACTGTACTTGATTTCAGCATCAATTTGCATTTGGCTGATTCTGAATTCCTTCATCCATTTCTTCCTTTGGTTAATTCCGAGCATTGCAGCTAGTTTGAAATTCTCTTTGCTTGAGTTGAATCCTGAGTTTTCATTTATTTTTGCAGTCAGTTTGTGTTTGCATTGATCAGTTAAATTCTGCATATCAAGTTTAACTCTTAAAAAGTAGTGTCTTTACATTCGGTTGCTCTGAATTTTAGTATCCTTTTTATGCGTATCAAGTTGTTTTAATTGCTGCAATTGTATCAAGTTAAGTTTCAGCTTTGAGTGGAATGCCTTAAGTTTAATACAATTTGTAATGTACTCTTGCAATTTGAATTCATATTTGTTCTCCAAATTCAGTCAAGTTCATTGGTTTGATTGAGTTGTTCATTGGTGAAGTTCATAAATTGCCATACCTAGTTTAAATTCGTCTAGCTAAGTCTTTCCTTTCACTGTGTTCTCATTTCTATTTGAAATCAAACCCAAGTCTTATTTGAAACCCAAAAATATCAACGACACATAAACTCGAGCTCGAACCAAACAACCCTAACTAGCCCTAGGAAAAATACGACCTGTGGCCCCTTAACTACATTTTTATCTTTGCTAGCAAAAAGGATTTCCAGCTTTACAAATATCTAAATTTGAGACCCACATTCGTGACAGCTCTTTTGGGTCCATCAGGTGGCGTGCTTGATTTGGTGCTGTTCAAGCGCTTCTTTGACGGCGTTGGCCACCAAGCGATCCAGTTCCTCCTTTGTCAGGACAAGGGGTTGTCCCGCCGGCTCTGCCATCGGTGCTCCTTTTGGTGCTTTACTGGTTTCTTACAGACGGCACTAAACTTGTTCCGGAAGGAATCGACGTCGACGACCAGTCACCAGGGTTCAGCCCACGTGGATGCTGACGCTAGAGGAGGATCTCCACACCCTGCGAGATTAACACGAGCATTAGGGGAACACGCCGGAGGTTGTCCGGCGGAGCCCACTTCGACGCTCAAGTCAGTGCCTCGATGGAGGAGATGAGAAGAAGGCAAGAATGTATGTGAGTTGTAGAGAATGCGTAACCCCTTTACCGGAGGGGTTGAAGTACCTTTTATACCTGCAGCGTCTGCCTTCGTGCGTCCCCACGATTTGTGTCACATCCCCCCCGTTTGTCGGTTACCGGATAATCTTTGAAACGGTCCACACCATCATTAAGTGCGGTCTGTTGCGACATTTAGGGTCATGATGACTCCGCAATAGTGGGGATGGTTATCCGTAGATTCGAGAAAAGGGGGACCGTTACTTGAGGTCGAATACTTCTTGGGCTCCGCTCCCCCGAGGTGATCTCGGGGTCTTCTGGCCCGGGGGTCCCGGGCACTCCGCTTCCCCGAGGTGGTCTCGAGGCCCGACTTCCCGAGGTGATCCCGGGAGGGGGTTTTCTGATTTGATCTCCGGGGCGTGTTTACCGGGGGTTGGGGGCCGGGGGATCCCCTTCCTGAGAGGGTCCTGGGAGCTCCGAAAAGAGAGCCGCTCAGATTCGCTACATCTTGTTACCCAGCTTCTTCAGCTCTTGTGTTTGTCACGGGGTATTCAACTCCATCAAAGGATGAAGGAGTTGTTGAATGGGACGAAAAGGTTATTGAGAGGTTTTTTTGGGTAAATTTTCATAAACTCCCCACATACTAAGTCAACTTTGCATGCAATCCCTACACAAACTTTTCTTTGCATGTAGTCCCTGATGAGATTGACAAGACAGTTTGGTGAGTATTATTTGAAGAAAATTGAGTATAAAAGTTAGAAAATTGAGTATGTAAGATTGCATCCACCACATCAATAACCTGTGCACTCAATTTTCACTCGTTCATACTCAAGTTTCACTCTTTTATACTCATTTTTCACTGATGTATACTCAATTTTCACTCTTTTATACTCAATCTATCAGGGAGTAAATGCAAAGAAAATCTCATATGGGGACTGAATGCAAAGTTTGACTTGCCATTAGGGATTTAAAGCTAATTTACCGGTTTTTTTTATAGTAAATAGATATATGAGATTTTTATTTTTTGATATGATATTGATATGACATGGAAGGAGCTCTTACATAGGTTCATCTTACATAGGTTAGATGCTTTAATTGTAGGCTACACTATATATATATCGAACTCCACATCCTGGCTAAACTGTCGTTAATAATTCTTTCTATCTGCTGTATATGTTGATTGAAGCACTGATTATTGACTATTGGAGGGCCAGCAAAACCAAACGTTATAATCCAGTCGGCATTTAGGACAGAGAAAGATTTGAGGATATTATTTGGTTCTGTACCAGACGATGTACAACTCAATTCACTTTCCTGTTTACTTGAACTCGTCCAAGTTTAAGTTTAGAGAGAAGTTGGACGAAATAATCATTATCCTGAGAGTTAAACTGAAAGAGAATTTACGATGAAAATAAGAAAAGAAATAAAAAAAATCATTATCCTCTAAATTTTATCAAAAAATAAAAAAAAAATCAATAAGAGAGAATAATCACTCAAATACCTAAATAGGTGCTTACATAGATAATTTTAATCCATAAATATTTAAAATATAAAAAAAATGAAATTAATAAAATAGTAAAAAGTAATGTTTAGACCTTCCGGGAAAAAAATACTAAAAGATGTTTTCCGAATTTAAAATTTTGTGATTATGGATTTTATACCGTAATGAATATAGATGTCTATGAAAATTATAAGTAAAAAAAATATTCTTCTGATTTTCGAATAAAAAACTATAAACTTTTGAAATTAAAAAAAAAAATCTTAGATAGTTCCTGCATGCATATTAGTCGCACACCGTTAAAGAGCAATGGACCGCTGTGGCATCAGAGATTCGAGCTGTGGTGATTGAGAAGGATAAAAATTGTCAATCTAAAAAATTGACAAAAGATGGCTCATTCTAACATATTTGTCAATCCATTGTAGATTGATATGGAAGAAATAAGAATACGAAAGAAATAAGTCAGGATGATTGAGAAGATAAAAAATTAGAGAAGAGATTTTTTACATAGGTACAGTGATTTTAATTTCATAATTCAAACTCAAAACTCTAGTGATAATTTATCATCTTCTTACCATCTCAGTTATGCTCGTGCATGTGGGTGTAGGAATAAGAATAGAAAATGATGGTAAAAAATTATTCGTTCGCTTCCAGCGCCTCCCTCCCAATCTGTCCAAGTGTCAATATTGAAGAGATAAATTATGAGGATATTAACCTTTGGTTATAGTATGTGAGAAGGATAGACATATTAATTTTATTAAATTTTAATTTTTAAATTTTTTATGTTAATATTTATATATTAATTATTAATTCATCCATGACGATAACAGAGAGCGCTGCACGTGATGGAGGTGAATTGATTGCGAAAGAGGAAAAATGCACTGTGATATTTATGATGAAAACACATAAAAGACGAAGGAAAAAACAAATCTAGTTGTTGGAATTAAAATGATTAACTTTTTCCCTTATGAAAAAACAGAAGCAATTTCCATCCACGACATATAAAATAAGTATAAATCATACTGTCAATTGTACGACGTCTGCTATTTTATAATGTCATGGTACCCTCATATCTTTTGTTTAAAAAATATATAATAATAAGTAAATAGGACCACAAGTTCTCGTATATGCTTCATTAATTTAATAAGCTAACCAGTACTATCGCTTGGTCCTTCCACACTAATTAATCGAGCATGCAGATCTTGATGAGCTTGTCATGGGGTGGTCCTAGGGCTATATAGGTACTTCTGTAGCTTACTTTGACGAAAGGATGGACAGCACCCTAAGTTCGTAATTATATGCCTCATACCGTCTTCTGTAATTATATATTATCGATCAAGAACAGAATTAATAACACTGCACTGCATGCACATTTGAGAAGATGATGCTTGTTAGTTTCTACGTACGAAGAACTAGCTAGCTAGCTTGGTGTCTGCTTACATTAATTACATGCAAATTCTTCTCCTTTATGTTTTCATGGACACAAAGTCAAAACCTAAATCCAACTAATGACACCTCTCCTTATCTGACATGATATCATCTATATATATGGATACGTCTCTGTCTATCTCAACCTTGATTGCTAGATTACTAAGCACGATATTAAGACAGATAGAGTTTAAAAATGGACTCGTCTTTTCATGTTGCACAACACAAATTGTTAATGGCAATTAATGGAAAAAAGATATCCTCCCATATCTTCTTCACCCCCACATGTGTGTTAACAGATCATATTTATATATATCCTTTTGGTAGCCTAGCACACAACTTGTGGATTAATTAATTAATCTATTAATTAGTTTTACATTTAAATGGAGTGTCAATTGTGTTTACATTGATTGTGAATTAACATTCATCTGAATTCAAGATGATAAGGATGCGTGCATAGCCTTAGTTGACATGGTCCCCCTTCTATCTTTCTCATCCCTGCTTTTCTCCTCCACCCCTTGATCACTAAATTAACTTCCATTGATTCCCTTCTTCGATCGATCTTCACTCATCACTTGCGATCTTCCTTTCGATCTGATCTGATCTGATCTGATCTTTGTGTGTGCCTTTTTCTTTATAAATCAGTGATCAGAAAGAGTAGGTTGAATTAATGGAAGCATTTAGAGTTGTGAAGTCTGTTACTTCCTCTTCCTCTTCTCGGAGAGGGATGGTGGGAACGGAGGGGGCGGTGGCGGAGAGGGAGCACATGTTCGATAAGGTGGTGACGCCGAGCGACGTCGGGAAGCTGAACCGGTTGGTGATCCCGAAGCAGTACGCGGAGAGGTTCTTCCCGCTGGATCAGGCGGAGTCGGCGGACAGAGGGCTGGTTCTGTGCTTCGAGGACGCCGGCGGCAAGCAGTGGAGCTTCCGGTACTCCTACTGGCACAGCAGCCAGAGCTACGTCATGACCAAGGGATGGAGCCGGTTCGTCAAGGAGAAGCAGCTCTACGCGGGGGACACCGTCTCCTTCTCCCGCACTACTGCGGCCGGCGGCGGCGGGCCCGCCCGCCGCCTCTTCATCGACCTGCGCCACCGCAGGCACTTCTACCCTCTCATAATTCCTTTCTCCTCCGCCGCCGACGCACGCGGCTCACAAATAGCAGGGATGCCATCCTGGGGATGGCTCGATACCCCGAGGGCGCCCAGTGCTGCGCCGTCGGTGTTTCCCCCAGCGCAGTTCGCCGGAGTGCAAGAACGCCCAGCCGGCAGCGTCATCTACGACCGCAACGGCAACGCCGGCTCGGTGCTAGACTCGGTGCCGGTGGTCGGCGGCGCTGCGGAAGCCAGAGGGAAGTTCGTCAGACTTTTCGGAGTGAATCTGGAGTGCCCGGAGAAGGATGAAGAAGGAAGAAGAAGAAGATCATGAAACAATATATATAATTCTGTATTAAACCATTCGATTCAATGGTACTCGTTGCATAATCTCTTACAAAATCCATTAGTTGCGATTGAATTACCAATGAGAAATCTCTTACATAATCCATTAATTGCGGTTGATATTATTCCCAATGAGAAATTAAAAAATAAAAATAAAAATGTGATCAATCATCTGTTTTCTTTCTTTCTTTCTTTGCAGCGATTCTCAGCTTTAGGCGTCGGGCTACTCTTCAACAGCGTACGGAACTTTGCGACTTTCTCTGCATCGCTGAAAGAAGCATAAACTCAAGAAGCACGTGAGCTCCCTCACTAGATCACTCTATTCTTCTGCTCTTTCCTGTCTTGGCTTCTGTCTGGGCTTCTTAGTGTTAGTCAAAGTGCATGAGTTCTTTAATACACCATTTGTGCCCAAGACCTTAGATGATAAACTCATGATATTTCTTGAGGTAATGATCAAATCAATTCTCGATATTTAATGACACGGTAATTTCCCATCATGTAACTTCTGTCCGTATAACTGAATTTATCTCCTTCCATATCGGTAAAGCTGACACTATTTAAGAGAGATTCATGCATGGTGCTAATTAATACCCTAATAGGCGATTTGAGATTAGATAAGATAGTGATTATTCTATGGGTTGATGAGAGGGGGTTTTGAGGGGAAGATAAAAAGAGAAAATTACCACAATAAAGAGAAACTCACTATTTACCAAAAAAAAGAAAAATTAGATTCAATATGGAGGATAAGCAGTTTAATATGTGTTTATATAGACTTTAATCCTCAAACTCAAATAAAAAAAAAAGTAATCCTAATATATAAAACATAATTGCTATCTTGTAATGAAAAAAAGAGATCTTACTAGAAATGTAAATTCATAACAGAAAAAAATTAATAAACAGGATGCTTATTTAGATAAACCCTAGCCCATAAATATCAGAATTATAAAGAATATCTTAAATAGCATAAAAGTAGAAATTACTAAAAATAGTTAAAATATGTTTGAAGACTTTGAAAATGATCTAAACCATGCTTTTTGGGAGTAAAGCATGACAATTATTTATTCCTCGTAATAAACATAGATTTTTAAATTATACATGCGTAATTGCAGATAGAGCCTGATTCCAAGTCTCGAGTCAAAAGTTATGACCCGTTGAAGATTGAGTACTCATATATTGGTCCTGCATCGTGATTGCTCCAATAGGTCTTGAGATTAATTTTCAATGGGTGTAAAATATTTCGTTGGGTGTTTGATCTCTTCCATTCAAAGAGCCTTTGTGTTATGGTAAAATGTTTCCGTGATTTACCAACTTGTATCTAATCACAGGGTCGATGATACTAGATGGCTTAGAGTGAGGATTATCTTTTTTTCCCCTCCAATGTATGATGCTAATTAAGTACGATGCTTTTAGGTTTTGTTAATTGCTACTCCATTATTTAAAGCTTTGGCATTGATTGCTCAATAGTAACATGTTCGTGTTTGCTAACTTTTCCTATGTTTCTTATGAATAGGAGCATCATTCTATTCTGGCATCTTCTTAAGAATGGTTTGATTTACTAATTACACTCATGAACTAGAGGGGGTTTGATTGATCCAAGTTTCATTTTAATTTATAGGCAAATAATATATAAATAAATAGTATTCTTATCTATTTTGATTTTTGTAGCTAGGCCATTAGAAAGGAAGTGTTGTAGAAGATATATATATTTAGTATGATACTCCTCCCATTTTGATCAAGGATTAATTTTAATTCTCAAAGAGCATAATCATCTCAAATATTTTACTCGTACATTTTGAAAATCAAAAGAATAAATCTAGAAATCATCTAAAATAAAGAGAAATCCATCATTATCTAGATTTTATTAAAAAATATTCAATATAGAGGATAATATCTCAAATAGCTAAACATGACACTTATATGATAAACTCTAACTCATAAATATCCGTCATAAAAATAGAAATTACTTAAAATAGAAAAAGATGTTTGGATCCTTCAAAAAGATCCTAAACGGTATTTTTTTAATCCAAAATTTAGAAGTTACGAATTTCCCATAACAAATTTAGATTTGTGAAAGAGCTACGCGTGAGCACAAATAAAGTCTTGATTCAATATCAGAGTTGAAAGTCATGATACGTTAAAAATTGAATCCTCCTTATGTTAGTCCTGCATCATATGTTCTTGAATATGGATCCCACAAGATGATATGAAAATCATCAAGAAACTATACTCTTGAACTTGAGATTCAACAAAATGAAAAATCAATTTTAACTTGATTCATTTGGTTATAAACAATTTTGAACTTAATTAGAGTTCAACAACTGTGGTGGCTATAACTTCGCCTTCAACTTCAGTCGACGAGCATGCCATAGGTCGTTGTTTCTTGGAAGACCAACTAATAGCAAGTCTAACACAAAGAAATACAACATATGTGATAGTAATACTCTAATGAGTATTGCTTGCCATAATTAGTTGATGGTTTATTAAAGGTAGCAATGTTCAATTTTCGAATGATGCGTGACTAACGAAACTTAACATTATAGCACCACAGACTTGTTGATATCAAGAAGAAGTTTTAGAAGGAGAGCCATCTTGCAAACAGAGTCCCTATGTAGTGGAGAGTAGATTATATAATCCTTTAGCATAGCTTAAGTTATATTTGTGAAAAAGTCACTGAGAGAGACACGAATCTTTGATAGCTAGAGATCGAATGAAATTGATCTCGACTACTAATTGATCAAGGATTAGGATTAGTTCTTCGAAAAGCACTCGGATCCAATAGCCATGAAAGAGGATTTCATACAAAGCAGTACTAGTTTTGTTCAATATTGCGATGATAAAGTTCATGAAACACACCTCTCACACTTGAAACAATTATCTCCGTTTTGCATTGTTTTCTCTGCTGCTTTAGTCAGTAAAATGCTCATATTGGATTTCATTTCCAGCAGCTTATGCGATGTCAAGTTGTCAGCGATATGAGCCTGTGCCTCTGATGTGATAACTGTATTGCTAGACCTCATTTGAATGAAAGATCAGTTGATGCCAAATCAATCATGTCATTCAGTGCTGCTTTTATTACCTTATCACCAACATTTGATATTTGAAACTCAATGAACCTTCTCTGAGTATGCTTTCAGATCATAGCAACTTAGCAAGCCATATGCTCCAACCATTTAATTTGTAAATATATAAGAGATATAGATTATGATTACTGAGGATTAGTTTTACCAATCTTCTCCAGCAAAAAGCTGGCTACATGTTACTACTGCATTTTATGACATAGGATATATGCATGATGAAATGAAGTACTTAATATATTGTCAGACCAAATGCAAAGATACTCATGGATAGATTCAAATCCTCCTGCATGTTTGAATATAAATGCATCTTAGTTCAGGGAATTCAACCAACAGCTGTGAAGTTGGTCTCTCCTGAAGTGTTCTTCCTTTGTGTGGCAGCTTCAGGAGGGGGGAAATTCCAATTCCTATCGGCCGGAGAAGAGGATGTATCAGAACCAGGAGAACAGTTAAGAGAAAACTTTAAAGGTCATGCATGAATGTACCCAATCTGCAAGGATGATTCAGAAGGCCTGGCGTTAGTGTTAGTGTTGGTGTTGGTGTTGGGGAATGGTAAGGGACACTGCCATCAACCTTGGCTCTGCAGTTCCAGCAGCATCCTTCAATGGATCTAAGAGAACTGCTCCCTTCAGACTGAAACAAGTACTTTTTGATCATAATAGAACAAAAATTAATGGAAATAGAATATTGATCGGGTTGCAATTAGAACAAATATTTAATCGAACACCACCTTTTCTTTGATGCTATATTCTGGTTTTCAAGAAGTTGTTCACGATACAATGGAGAATGTTTGTTTAACAGATGCAATCAAGTAGTTATAAAAGAAACTGATACAAGTTCACAGTAAAAGGAGCTCAAGTTGTAGACCTCCTATGAGTTTATATATGTTAATTTGTAGTCAAAAGGAGTTCAAATTGATCATCAAGGAGATTAAAAAAATCTCTATGATCAAATTGAATCAAGATCCTTTAGTTAATATATAAGAAATCAAGGTACATTGTTGTTAGTGGAGAGTGGGCCAGAATATTGAATGGTTAACATCAAAGAAAGTGAACCAATTAATATTGGATTAGAATCTCAATTTCCTTTAGGAGGGTGATTAAGAGTGCTAACCAAACAATAAAGTGAGTTGTTAGGATATCTAAAACAATTTTGTCGTGGGGACGATAGAAGGTATATTTCTTTAAGAATAACCATTGTGAACCAGTTTCAAAGTCTATTTTGAGCATTTGGGGCATATGGATGTATCTTCTAAACTCATATGCAGAATGTGATGCGCATAGATGTGACGTCGGATAGGATAACGATTATCCTGTGGGTTGTATTGATTCCGTTGGTTGAACACAAATGTCGGAAATGATCTTCTAAAACCTGTTGATTCGGAAGAATATCAGAAATAGGGAAAAAAAAATAAATAATACGACCAAAATATTATTCATCCAAAAAGTAACTCTAAGATCAACTAAACAAAGGTTACGGTGCAGCAGTTAAACTCACTAAGTGGTTAACCAAACATCTAAGGTTTGAATTTTAGCTACAGCCAACTGCAAAGATTTTCCTCCAGTAAAACTAAAAATTTAAGAACGCTAGCCACTTGGATGTGCCTCTGTGAGAGCTTCTCGATTTACTTGATAGTCGGAGGGAAATTTTCGTAGGGCCGAACTGGTCACTTTCAGGATTAGTCGATTTGACCTAGATTATCAAAAAAATTAAATAATTATTTTAAATGACCTAAAACCCTAACTTGCAAAAGACGGAAATACTTTTAACCCTAAAAATAAAAATTTACTAAAAATGGTAAAGAAATGTTCAAGGCCTTCGAAAAGGCTCTAAATGATGTTTTATTGGACCAGAAACTAGCCGATGATGGATTCTCGTTTTGATACTCAAGTCAAAAGTTATGGTCCATTGAAGCTCGGATCCTCCTGTATCAGTTAGTCTGGATTGAAAAAAAATTATCCTCTAGTTTAGAGTAGTATCATGTTGATGCAAGATCGACCTAAGAATACCTCCCGAACTTTAAAGGGTCATAACTTTTGACTCAAGTATCAAAATGAGACGTTGTTTAGCTTGAATTGAAGCTCATTCAGAGATCTAGATTTCGGTTCGAAAAACATCGTTTAGGATCTTTTTCGAAGCTCCAAACACCTCTTTATTATTTTTGATAATTTTTATTTTTTTGATATTTAGAGTATTTTTGGTAGTTTTACCTATTATGAGTTAGAATTGTCTATATAAGTATGTGTTTGTTTATTTGAAAGATTATCTTTGTTATTATATAAAATTTTCTTTTTTGAAAAAGAGAACGACAATTTTCTCTTCTGTTTCCAATACAAATCCTCCTTTTTAACCCACAAGATAGTCATTATCCGTCCGATGTCACAGGTGGTAGCCAATGAAAAAGATCATTAACATCAACTCGACAATTACTCCTATTATCTTTGTTGATGTATTATAATCACAATCTTCAATCTCTTTAGCGATCAAAAAGTCAAGGACTGGAACAATGTTTCTATTATTACAAGCAACTGTATTCCATAACATCTCTATCTCATCGGGAAGTTGATTTGTACTGAATCCACTTACTTGCTAGTCCAGATAATTAATACCAATCTTTTTGGATCAATAATGAGAGTGAATTCAGGACGTGCAAGAATTCTGCTACTTGTGGGCTCTCAGTATAAACACAGACCATACGATCATCATGTTGAAGCACACTTGTGTTTAGAGGGGATTCCTCAGTAGAGACACAGATTCCTTGATGCAAGCTGCTCTTCACTACCAAGGATAGTGTCCACATTGGTCCTTGAAGCTCTAAATTTCATCCTGAAAGCATCGGTATGCAAATTTTCACTTGTTCTTTCCTCAGTTGTGACTTCAATACTTGTTGAAAATTCAAATGTACTGATGGAAATTTCTTCAACATTAAGAGAAATATTATCTGAATCCATTATTGCCCTAGATGAAACTGCAATTATGTTTCTTACATACCTTTGTTTCTGATTCCACTTTCATATCCTCCATCTGATAAATTAGCATTCACTGATTCTTCTTTTGTCGATCCTCTCCCTGCATCATTAGAATGCGATTTGCTAAGACTTCAGTTTGGTGGTTATTACGCACACTGAGATAGATCTCCCATCCTTATCATTAGAACCTCTGTCAGCTTCAAGGTTTTTTCACATCATTAAAAATGTCTTGTTGATGCTTGCTTGCATCAAGTGCAAAAGTATCATCCATGAGATGTGCTCCATGACTAGGTAGTGCTGCTACGAAACTTTTACTTAGCTATTGTTGGTGTCTATGAAATTTCTGGATCGGACATATCCAAATAAATTTGGACACTCCATCTCATCTTCACTCTCAGAACTTGGTTCATCGGAGTCATATTTGTTGGATATTTGGTTCTTAAAAAAGACCAAATATGATTTTGCAAATGAAAATCGAGATGCCATCAATCGTTGAAAGTCAGAATTGACTTCAAAAACGAAATCTACATTTCACGTAGATGAATCTAGACTACTAATTTGGTCAAAATCGATTACAGGTGAATGAGAAATTAATTATTTAAAGGTTAGCCCAAAATTAACATAGAAGAAAGAAGATGGGGATTAGTTCCACAGTTGAAATTTTCGAAGTTGTTTCCTTCCTTATATGTGTTCCTGTGTTAATGGAATTAAAAAAGAAAAACACACGTGCTCTTTTCTCACAGGCGAGCATGTGCTTACACCTGGGAGTCTGCCACCCGCCATGCGTGCACGTGCGCAAGCACACAATGGGGGCTCGAGGTGACGTGACATGTGACGTGACCGTGCCTACGTGGCACTCAGGTAGGAGGAGAGAGATGACTGGACTACTAATTGGGCAAACGAATAGGAACCGTTGGATCGAAGATGGGTGCTGGATTGTAAGTGACGTGATCTGACCGTTGATAATAAGACTTGATCTGATGCGTCAGATCAAATCTGGCGGCTAAGATCAAAGGGCTATCTGAAGGGTTACAACCCTCCAGATCGAATGACCCAAATTAATCCTAAACCAAAGGTCACACCCAGTCACCAAAAGGTATCTCACCTTTTCTCTTCTATAAATAGAGTCCCCTAGATGATGGATTCATTCATTCAATTATCAAAGTCATTAGCATTCATCCCATCTTGTGCATCCAGAGTCCAAAAAGCCTACGAGAAGGTTCGTGGTGGGGGCATGTGGTCCTTTGTTTGAGGGGGGGATTGTTAGAGGTTGCAAGGGTGCAAACTTAGTCCAACATTGAGAAACACATGGGAAGATTATTGGTTTATAAGGAATATGGTATCTCCATTAGCATGAGGCCTTTTGGGAGAGCCCAAGAGCAAAACCATGAGGGCTTAGGCCCAAAGTGGACAATATCATATCATTGTGGAGATATCCTAATTCTTTTTGGTCCTATCAATTGGTATCAGAGTCTTGGCTTTGTTTCTTCATTTTTATGGCGATAAAGTTTAAGTTTTTTTTTCGTCGATTTATTGTATGTATGCTAGATTAAGTTTTCCTAGTATAATACAATTTTTATCATCGAAAATCATGTAAAAGAAAAATTCTAGGATAGACTTGTTTTCTAAGTTTTTCATATTTTATGTGAAAAATGAAAACGTCGGGAAAAAAACCCGTCAGGTTTAACCTAATTTTTAGATTAAATTATGATGGTTTAATCGATTGACTTGGTCAATCAATCGATTAACAAGTCTAAAATTATGAACAGAATAAATTTAATTTAATTGATTGTACAAATTTATTTTAATCGATTATCATCTTAAATTTGTGATAAGATGAATTAGGAATTATATCGATTAAAATTTTTTAATTTTTTGTACAATGGATGAAAAGTTCTTTCATAGGAAACAATTTTTTTTCTTTCGCGTTAAAAGAAAAAAAACTGTTTCAAAGAATGGAAAAAAAAACGTTCGGAAACAGTAATTAAAAAAAAAACTAACTGTTTCTGAATTATATATATATATATATATATATATATATATATATATATATATATGTTGGAGCAATCGGCCCTAAGATGGTTCGGAGTGACCATGGGTTTTGATGTTTGGGCAAAGAGTTTAAGTTAGGTTTACCCTTGTATTTGATATGCGTACGTTGAGTGTGCAGGTTGTACAGGTTACACATATGGACCTGACTGGACGGCCTCAGTACGGTGAAGGATGGCATGGAGGCCAGCTGGAGGCTAGCGTGCGCATCTGAGGGACCATGGAGTGCAGGGATGATGAGCTGATGGGCGCGGACTTTGAGGCGTACGTGAAGGGTGGCATGGAGGCAAGCTGGAGGCTTGCGTGCGCATCCGAGAGATGAGGGCCGAAGATGAAGAGGGCGCGAAAGCAATAGTCGAGGCTGCGGAAGAGGAGTCAGTCGAGTCGTGAGGGTCGAGTGCTGTGTGAATGTACTCGGGAAGGGATTCAGCTAGGGACCAGTCGACTGGTAGGTGGCTGGTGAGATGACAAATTCGAATGTTGGGAGTGTCAACGGTCGAATTTGGTTGGCACCAGGGCAGTCGACTGGTAGCGAGAAATCAGCCCCGAGTCCTATTTAAAGAGGACTTCGTGGTGGCTGAGTTTCTTGACGAAACTTGCTTGTATAGGGCAAGTTAGTAGTCTTGTATACTCAGGAAGTGTCCTTGGTATTGTGGCGAGGTTTCTCCATCCACAAGGAGCGACGAGTTCTAGCCGGAGGTTATCCGGGGTTTGATCCACCGACGGATTGTTGGATTAGTCACCCGACCGGGGTGGATACCAACTAAAATCGCCGTGTTAGCATTGATTAGTGATTTTATTATTGTTTTACTATTATTTCCGCTGTGCAAACTAACCGTGTAGGAATAAGAATTCGGCAAAACGCTATTCACCCCCTCTAGCGTACGGAATCGATCCTAACAATTGGTATCAGAGCGAAGGACCGCTCTTATTGGACTAATCGCCAAAGGAGCAAACACTAGAGGAGAGGAAACGATGGAAGATAAGTTGGGGGACAACATCTACACCCCACCGCCCTACGACAATGAGGATTTCGACTATTGACAGGCGAGGATGAAAAATTGGCTTAGCATGGAGTGGGAGTGCATGGTCATGCTAGAAGAGTCCTTCGAAGTTCCAAAGGACAAGCATGGAAAGAAGCTTCGTCCTAGATATTGGACTCAAGAGCAACAAGACTACTCTAGGGCAAACAAGAAGGTAATAGATGTATTAATTGATGTTTTGCCTAACAATGTTTTGAGTATTGTAGGGAATTATAAAAATGCACACGAATTATGGACCAAGTTGATGGAATATCACAAGAACCCTACACAAACTCAAGGAGTAGATGAACCCGAGGAAGTGAGCTCAATAGCTCAAGAGGAGGAAGAAGTGTCCACATCCTCAAGTGAAGAAGAAAGTGAGAGGTCATCCACCTCATCTAGAGAAGAGGAGGAGGTCACCACCTCAAGAATTGAGGGGGAGGAGAGACCCTCACCTACACATGATCAAGAGGAAGTCTCCACTTCATCCAAGGGTGAAGAGGAAGTCAACCAAGCCTCAACCTCCACCAAAGCAAGGACTAAAGACCACATTGTATGCTTTGGGTGCAATGAAAAGGGGCACTACAAGGATAAGTGCCCACTAGGTAAGAAAAAGGAGGTACACCCTAAACCAATTGTAAATTCCTTTAAAGCTAATGTGGGTTGTAGAATTGGTGAAGCTCAAGCTAAAAGGAAGAAGATTCGATGCTTCACATGTGGAGAACTAGGACATTATCACACTAAATGCCCTAGAAAAGGTGAGCTAAAGAAGATGAAAAATCTAAGAAGATGGGAAAAAGAAGAAAGAAGGAAGAGAAGAAGCTCACAACAAGGAAGGACTATAAGGGTAAGGGTGGTACCCTCTAACCCTGGTTTAAAAAGAAATTCGATTTCAAGTTCTTCTTTACATTTCAAGAATCATGTTAATTACCCACCCATGCATGCTAGAACTTATGAGAATTGTTTATTTGTGCATAATCATGGATTTAAGTACAATGATAGGACTAAGGGTAACAAGGTAGATCATAACCCTAAGAAAAGCATGCATCATGATAGACCTAAGACTTGTGTACCTAAGGGTCAAGGCATTGACCCCAAGAAGGGGAGACAAATGCCTAAGAAAATGGATAGGTCTAGGAATGTCCAAAGTGGACATATGGAATCCAAGGTTAGAGGGCTAAAAAGGGAAAATCAAGCCTTAAGGGGAAGGCTTGATACTTTAGAGAAGACCTTAGAAAGATTCAAGATTGGATCTAAAAGTCTAGACATGATGTTGGGTAGCATCAAAGCCAACTATGATAGGTCGGGTTTGGGCTATCAATCCAAGACCTCCAAGGGAAATGGAAAGAAGTATGCTGGGAAAACATACAATCTTAGTAAGGAGGGAAAGTCTAAGGATGACAAGGGGATGCCATCCAAGGGTAAAAAGAGTGACCTAACCAAGGACAAGGTGCCCAAGGTTAAAAATGTCAATTTTGTAGGCCAAGAGTCACCGGTGGCACACCAGTGTGGCCTAGTGTGGATGGAGTCACCTAGGGAGGTGGCTAAGGCTAAGAGCTCAAGGGGGAGCTCTAGGAGCCTTTGGGGTCCATGGTAAATGGATCTCAAAAGTTTCTCCCTTAGGAAATTAGATGAAATGTGCCAAAAAGGGTTGGAAGAGTTAGGTAAGTCTTAATCCTAGATTTTGGCACATTAAAAGGAGAATTTAGGGGGAAAAAGATGAAAAAGGAGAGTTAATTCATAAAATTGAGGTTTAATGGTGGAACACCACATAATTCAATGATATAAATGAGTTGTAATCAAGGAGAAGAGGATGCATTGAAGAGAAGTGAGAATTAGCATTTTTAGGATGAGCTCATTTGATACTTTTTAGAAGAAGTAGGATTTCGTGCCAATCTTAGGATTTGGAGTATATTTATTTGGAAACATATTTTTCCCAGGTAGATATTGGCTTCACAAATCTCCCCACGAAATTTCATAATTTTTGGAGATTTGTGAAATTATTTAGGGATTTCTGAAATTCGACTGGAAAACCTGAAAATTAGGTATCAGTCGACTGCCCTGGGGGCAGTCGACCGGTCTCAAGCCCAGAATCTTTCTGTGAGTTTTGGGAGTCGACTGCCCCAGGGGCAGTCGACTGGTCCGTAAGCTGAAATTGAAAAATGGGAATGGGCTAATCAGAAACCGCAAATTTGGATTATGGGATATGTTTTGGATTAAAATTAATGTTTATGATTTCATGAAGTATTATCTCATGACTTGATAAGACTTGGTTGATGCTTTGAAAATCAAGGAAGATTGATAAGTTCCCCTAGGTATCTAGGACTTAGAGGTCAAAAGGGAAAGTTGAGGACAATTCCATGTGTAAATTGATATTGGTTAGAATTAGCAAACACATAGAATTTGAGATAGATTTGAAAGTTGATACAAATGTCAAATCTTTGAGAGAAATTAGAGAGTTGTATCTGTTGGGACCGGTAGACGAGCTAGAGGGGGGGTGATTAGCTCCGATTTGCTTCGTGATGATTTGTCGCGGCGGAAGACTCGAGCAAACGCTAACACAAAAGATTTACTTGGTATCCACCCCGGTCGGGTGACTAATCCAAGGATCCACTCTCCTCACTCTCTCATACACTATGAAAGATCTCCTTCTTGAGGTGGAGAAACCTCTTACAAGCTTACAAGAAGATACAACAAAAGGAAGCAAAATACAATACAAAATATTACAAGATTTACAGTGTTTAAGCTCTCTTTGCTATCCTTGCTATCTTCAAGCTTGTGGTTGCCTCTAGAATCTTGGAATTGCAGCAGCAATGTCCTCCAAGACTTCCCTTGAGATGGCACCGAAGGAGGAGAAGAATAGGAGAAGAGTTGCGCCAAAGAACCTGCGTGAAAACCCTTATACCCGACGCCTAGGGTTCGGTAATCGATTGACCAATCGATTACCACGTAGGATCTAGCCGTTCAACGGCTAGTTTTCGAACCGTAATCGATTAGCCAATCGATTACCAGTGCCTTGAATCGATTACCCAATCGATTCAGAGCTTCTCTGTTCTCTCGCGCAAACCACCGTGATCGATTTCCCCAATCGATCAAGAGACACTTTAATCGATTGACCAATCGATTAAGGGAAGGCTGAATCGATTACCCAATCGATTCAGCCACCCTCTGTCCTCTCGCAAAAACCTCCTTAATCGATCCACTGATCGATTCACTCAATCGATTACTCAATCGATTGAGTCCAACCTAACTTGTTCCCACAAGTCTAGGATCCCCTACCAAGTGTCCGGTCAACCCCGTTGACCAACCTGGATTTCTACTGCCTAGCTCCCAGCTCGGACTTAACCTGGTTCCCAACCAGATTTGCCTAACCCTCGAGTTAGGTCTAGTCTCTCGGTAGACTTCCACCTTACCAGCATGCGATCTCCCCGATCCATCTGGACTTCACCTAGTCCCACTAGGTCTTTTTCCTTGCCAGCGTACGATCTCCCCGATCTACCTGGACTTCACCTAGTCCCACTAGGTGTGCCTAGTCCCACTAGGTCTTTTGCCATGCCAGCGTACGATCTCCTCGATCTACCTGGACTTCACCTAGTCCCACTAGGTGTGCCTAGTCCCACTAGGTCTTTTTCCCTTGCCAGCGTACGATCTCCCCGATCTACCTGGACTTCACCTAGTCCCACTAGGTGTGCCTAGTCCCACTAGGTCTTTTCCAGTCAAGCCTCCAGTCAACCTTGACCCACTTGACTCACACATCACGATCACTCAAACATCATTATCAAACATCGAAACATACGACCATTCCATAAGCTTCCCAAGCTTACCAGACCTAAGCTCACCCGAGCTTTGTCAAACTAGGTCAACTCTGACCTAACCAAGATTGCACCAACAATCTCCCCCTTTTTGATGTTTGACAATATGTTTGAGAAAGACTAAACCCTATTAGCCTTTCAATTTTCTCCCCCTTTGACACACATCAATTTTCTCCCTGAGAGTCTGTATGGTCAAAGGTATACCTAATGAAAATCTCATACTTTTCATTTCAAACCCATGCTCACCCATGAGCATTCATGAAGATTCCCAATCTCCATTCATTCACTTATTCCAAAAAGAAAATGCATCCACATGTTGTTAAGGAAGACCTCCCCCTCAAAACATGCTCTAAACCTCTAACATTGCACCAACAATGTTTTTGAGTTCCTAAATCTTTAGGAGAACTCAATTTGAGGTGATTGAGATTTTGGGATTCAAAACTTGAATCAAAATCTCTCCTTAACCCTTAAATGTTCACCAAACCATTTCCCTTTTTGATTTCACAATGAAATATACCCAAATATACTTATAAAAGTATTTCAAGGGGTTAGGGATTGGTAGGTTACTCAAAAATGGGTTAACGGACTGAACCTAGACAGTTTCAGACTTACCAATCGATTGGTGTTGGGAACCAATCGATTACGACCTGCCTTAATCGATCAACTGATCGATTACGGCTACCTGTAATCGATTACCGGATCGATTACGCGAGCTTCTGTGCTCGTAAAAAGACCTCTCAATCGATTGATCAATCGATTGGCTATGAGCTCAATCGATCACCCGATCGATTGGGAGTTTCTGAATTCTGAAAACAATTTCAGATCCGAAATTCAGAAACCCCTAAATAATTCTACAAAATTCGAAAAAATTTGAAATTTTGTGTAGATATTATTTATACCATATACTATCAAGGAAAAATAGTTTTCTATGAAAATAACCTCCTTTTTCAAAGATTGACACAAAATTTGAAACCATTGAAATACTTCAATGTTTTACTCTATTTTGTATCCAATTCATCAATGATGAGTGCTATCAAAAGATAGCCTTCACCAAGGTTTTCCAAGATAGTTTTAAAATGTTTTTCAAAAACAATTTCCAACCATGTTCCTTGGGCTAAATGCACATGACTTGTTCATTAGCTTTCCCAATGATTGGAGTTCATTTAAAATTCTTATTTTGATGAGACTAAAACTCAATTTTATGCACTTTATTAACACCTTGAGTTTTGTTCATCACCCTAACATCTCACTTGCTTCTAGTGTGTCTCAAAAACACATACAAGTCACCTTATAGTCTTAGTGAGATGTAAAAGTCATATTCTCCCTAATCTAAGGGTTCATGCATTTCTACCTAGACATTATAAACCTTGATCATCCACCTAGGATGTCAATTAATGCCAATGTCCTTAATTTCAATAAAAATTGATTTATGCATGATTAATGACTATGACATGCATCATATTAGGATTTTCAAAAGAAATTATAACTATATGATGTATGTATGACATGACATGTAATATTTTCATAATAAAATATGAATGATGAATTATGATGTCATGGCATGTGATAGGGCATACAAAACATGGCATAGTAGCATAAAAGAAAATACCTAGATTTCCTATTTAAGTATTATTAACTCATCGCTAAGCCATTGATAATCCTAACTTGCCCTAATTTCCAAGATAATGCCAAAAACTCCCCAACTTGGCCTATCTTTGGATTCTAACCTAGTTGTGCCAACTTTATCAAGTTTAATCCTCCAAAAATATAGTTTGGCACAAATTTACTCCTCCTAGAGTAAATAAATGAATCCTTCATTTTCAAGGATAATAATTCCTTGAAAATGTCCCAAAGTGTCAACTTCATCAAGGTTGGGTTAACTACCCTTCCAATTAGAGTTGACACTCCCTAGACCTATCTAGGGTGTGGCGAACACACTCTTAGGAACCCAAAACCTATTGGTGCTCCTTGGGTGTTCTAGGTATGCACTAGGGATGACTTCCCTTGATACCTTCCTAGTGACTCTCCTAGGCTTCTCCAAAGCCTTAGTCACTTTGGTCTTGTCTTGGTCAACCTTAGGGATGGCTTCCCTTGCGACCTTGACTTGACTCCTAGACTTAGATTTAGTTCCATAATTATATGGAACTCTATGATATGATGGACCATCATCCTTGGTTTTAGGTTTGTATCCCAAACCTTTCTTTCTCCTAGAGGGTCCATGGTTTCCTAGATCTAGGTTTTGAATTTTTGATCCCTTAAATAGATTTTCTATTTTCTTAAGGGATTTTTCTAATTTATCAAGTTTTGACCTCAAAACTTGATTTTCAATCAATACCTCCTCAAGGCTTGGTTTTCTAATATAGCCTTGGTGATTGTTTTTCTTAGCCTTGGATTGGGTAGGTCTACCTTGGAAATTCCTAATTTGTTCCCTATCCTTAGAGGTGGTAGTCCTAGCATGGAAAGCTCTATAGTTTTCCTTAGGTTTTTTATACCTCCTATTTTCATGATAAATAGCATTAATATGATAATAGTTATCTCTAGCATGCATATTATCATGATGAAAATAAGTGCCATTACCTAATGGTACCTTAGTGTTATTCTTGGAGGCTCCCCCTTGACTTGAGCTTCTCCTTTTAGCCTTGGTTGGATTCTTCCCCTTTGGACATTGATTTCTATAATGTCCCTTTTCTTTGCATGAGAAGCACACAATGTGCTTCTTATCCTTCTTTGCCATGGGAGCGACCTCCTTTGGCTTCTCCAAAGGCTTGGGTGCCACTTGCACCTTCTTTTTGACCAATTTAGGACACTTACTCTTGTAGTGCCCTCTTTCCCTACACTCAAAGCAAATGATATGATTTTTATTTTTGCAAATTGAAATATCTATACCTTTGCTTGTAGGGGTGTTGCATGACTCTTCACTTGATCCGGAGGTAGAAGCTTCTTCCTTTTCCGGAGTGAATGGCCTTTGCTCCCCCTCAATCCTAGAGGTGGAGACTTCTTCTTTCTCCTCATTGACCTCGGATGATGATGTTGACGCTTTTCTTTGATCCGATGCCAATGGCACATCTTGCTCCTCTTCAACCCTTGAAGTGGAGACTTCTTGAGCTTCATCTTCGGATGTTGAGCATCTCTCAACTTCCGAATCTTCTTCCTCCGATGAAATTCCCTCTTCGGATTTGTCTTGATTTGGTATAGTGGAGGGGTCTTCATGAAGCCTTGCCAATTTGCTCCATAGCTCTTTGGCATCTTCGAATTCTCCAATCTTGTCCAAAATGGTGCTTGGCAAAAGGTTGACCAATAGCTTGATCACTTTGTAGTTGGCCTCGCATCTTTTGACTTGCTCCTCATTCCATTTGCTTTTCTTGAGGAGTTTTCCTTTTGAACTTGTTGGAGCTTCAAAGCCCTCCATTAGAGCAAACCATTGCTCTATATCCATCATGAAATAATTCTCAATCTTTGACTTCCAAAGATTGAAATTTTCTTTGTTGAATGGTGGAGGTGCCCTTGTGTCATAGCCAAACTCCATCTTTGAAGTTGAAACCCCTTGATGATGACTTCTTGAAATTAGGGTTTCTTCCAACTTCTTCTTCTTCCTCTAGCTCTTGCCCTCTTGGCGATGAGTCCAATGAAGAGCAACCTCGCTCTGATACCACTTGTTGGGACCGGTAGACGAGCTAGAGGGGGGGTGATTAGCTCCGATTTGCTTCGTGATGATTTGTCGCGGCGGAAGACTCGAGCAAACGCTAACACAAAAGATTTACTTGGTATCCACCCCGGTCGGGTGACTAATCCAAGGATCCACTCTCCTCACTCTCTCATACACTATGAAAGATCTCCTTCTTGAGGTGGAGAAACCTCTTACAAGCTTACAAGAAGATACAACAAAAGGAAGCAAAATACAATACAAAATATTACAAGATTTACAGTGTTTAAGCTCTCTTTGCTATCCTTGCTATCTTCAAGCTTGTGGTTGCCTCTAGAATCTTGGAATTGCAGCAGCAATGTCCTCCAAGACTTCCCTTGAGATGGCACCGAAGGAGGAGAAGAATAGGAGAAGAGTTGCGCCAAAGAACCTGCGTGAAAACCCTTATACCCGACGCCTAGGGTTCGGTAATCGATTGACCAATCGATTACCACGTAGGATCTAGCCGTTCAACGGCTAGTTTTCGAACCGTAATCGATTAGCCAATCGATTACCAGTGCCTTGAATCGATTACCCAATCGATTCAGAGCTTCTCTGTTCTCTCGCGCAAACCACCGTGATCGATTTCCCCAATCGATCAAGAGACACTTTAATCGATTGACCAATCGATTAAGGGAAGGCTGAATCGATTACCCAATCGATTCAGCCACCCTCTGTCCTCTCGCAAAAACCTCCTTAATCGATCCACTGATCGATTCACTCAATCGATTACTCAATCGATTGAGTCCAACCTAACTTGTTCCCACAAGTCTAGGATCCCCTACCAAGTGTCCGGTCAACCCCGTTGACCAACCTGGATTTCTACTGCCTAGCTCCCAGCTCGGACTTAACCTGGTTCCCAACCAGATTTGCCTAACCCTCGAGTTAGGTCTAGTCTCTCGGTAGACTTCCACCTTACCAGCATGCGATCTCCCCGATCCATCTGGACTTCACCTAGTCCCACTAGGTCTTTTTCCTTGCCAGCGTACGATCTCCCCGATCTACCTGGACTTCACCTAGTCCCACTAGGTCTTTTGCCATGCCAGCGTACGATCTCCCCGATCTACCTGGACTTCACCTAGTCCCACTAGGTGTGCCTAGTCCCACTAGGTCTTTTTCCCTTGCCAGCGTACGATCTCCCCGATCTACCTGGACTTCACCTAGTCCCACTAGGTGTGCCTAGTCCCACTAGGTCTTTTCCAGTCAAGCCTCCAGTCAACCTTGACCCACTTGACTCACACATCACGATCACTCAAACATCATTATCAAACATCGAAACATACGACCATTCCATAAGCTTCCCAAGCTTACCAGACCTAAGCTCACCCGAGCTTTGTCAAACTAGGTCAACTCTGACCTAACCAAGATTGCACCAACAGTATCAAAGTCAAGCACATTTGATAATCTCAATCAAATCATATTTTTTCTAGGATAGGGTATATCCTAGCAAATGTGCTTGCAAACTTTTTGGAATGTTTAAAGTTTTGTTGAGTTCTTATTGACACTAGGGATAAGGGTGCTTGAGGAACATGCATATAAGAGTGTCAAAGGAGGAAGAACTCGAGTGTTGGCTTGTGTATGACTTAACGTGTGGTGTCTAGGAGGTTAATTTGGGTAGAACTTGACCTGGGAAAAATGAAAATTGGGAGAAGGCATGGGTAAAGGGGGAGGTTGTCTCCTATTTGCCTTAATTTTCATAAGAAAACTTTTGGGTTTTGTACCAAACTTGGGAATGAGGATAGATACATGGTGAAATGTATTTTTCCCAAGTAGGTATGGGTTCCACAAAGTTCTCCATGAAATTTGGGAATTTTTGGAGATTTGTGGAATTTCTGGCGCGTTTCTAAAATTCGGCCAGAAAACTAATTATCAGAGTATCAGTCGACTGCCCTAGGGACCAGTCGACTGGTCAGGGCTGGTGTGGGTATCCAGCAGCTGACTTGGGTCCAAGTGATAAGAAACATGTGTAAGGGGGTCTAGTACACTGTGTTTAGGATCATTGGGGATTAAAATTGGGATATTATTGAGATATTATTGGGATCTTTTTGATGTATGGCAAAGGGGGAGAAGTTTGGGTTTAAGTTGGGAAACTAAACTTACCTTTGCTAGAAACCCTAGGTTTAGGGTGAGCTGAGATTAAGGGGGAGCATGGTTGCTCCATTCTTGGCATAAGGGGAACCTTGGAAAGGTTCTTAAAAAGCCTTTGTAAGTCCAGTGTAAGGGGGAGCTTGGGAGAAGCTTTAAAAAGCCCGATTTGGTAGAAAATCCTAACTTGGAGGGTTAGGTGGGAAAAGTCCTAGCTTGGAGGGCTAGGTGTTGGAAAATCCTAACTTGGAGGGTTAGGTGGTAAAAGTCCTAGCTCGGAGGGCTAGGTGTTGGAAAATCCTAACTTGGAGGGTTAGGTGGTGAAAATCCTAGCTCGGAGGGCTAGGTGTGGGAAAATCCTAACTTGGAAGGTTAGGTGGTGAAAATCCTAGCTTGGAGGGCTAGGTGTAAAATTCCTAACTTGAAGGGTTAGGTGTGGGATGCCTTGGGATATGATCCGGTTATGCATTGCATATGCATTCATTTAGCATGGTTTTTGCTATTTACTACTATCTTGCTTTCCTAACTTAAACGGATTGCCAAATATCAAAAAGGGGGAGATTGTTGGAGCAATCGACCCTAAGATGGTCCGGAGTGACCATGGGTTTTGACGTTTGGGCAAAGGGTTTAAGTTAGGTTTACACTTGTATTTGATATGCGTACGTTGAGTGTGCAGGTTGTACAGGTTACACATATGAACCTGACTGGACGGCCTCAGTACGGTGAAGGATGGCATGGAGGCCAGCTGGAGGCTGGCGTGCGCATCTGAGGGACCATGGAGTGCAGGGACGATGAGCTGATGGGCGCGGACTTTGAGGCGTACGTGAAGGGTGGCATGGAGGCAAGCTGGAGGCTTGCGTGCGCATCCGAGAGACGAGGGCCGAAGATGAAGAGGGCGCGAAAGCAACAGTCGAGGCTGTGGAAGAGGAGTCAGTCGAGTCGTGAGGGTCGAGTGCTGTGTGAATGTACTCGGGAAGGGATTCAGCTAGGGACCAGTCGACTGCCCTGGGGGCAGTCGATTGGTAGGTGGCTGGTGAGCTGGCAAATTCGAACGTTGGGAGTGTCAACGGTCGAATTTAGCTGGCACCAGTCGACTGCCCTGGGGGCAGTCGACTGGTAGCGAGAAATCAGCCCCGAGTCCTATTTAAAGAGGACGTCGTGGTGGCTGAGTTTCTTGACGAAACTTGTTTGGATATGGCAAGTTAGTAGTCTTGTATACTCAGGAAGTGTCCTTGGTATTGTGGCGAGGTTTCTCCACCCACAAGGAGCGACGAGTTCTAGCCGGAGGTTATCCGGGGTTTGATCCACCGACGGATTGTTGAATTAGTCACCCGACCGGGGTGGATACCAACTAAAATCGCCGTGTTAGCATTGGTTAGTGATTTTATTATTGTTTTACTATTATTTTCGCTGTGCAAACTAACCGTGTAGGAACAAGAATTCGCCGAAACGCTATTCACCCCCCTCTAGCGTACGGAATCGATCCTAACAATATATATATATATATATATATATATATATATATATATATATAACTAATACATTATATATATATATATATATATTTTTAATGCATAATGATAAACAGATTAAATAATATTTTTTTAATATTATTTAATTATAGAACCATAAAGAAACTTTAATTTTTAAAGGAGGGTTCTATATATCATTATATAATTACATATAGTAGACTTTTAAATTGATTGCGATAATTAATTGGGTAAACTAATTAATTATTATATGGTATCAATCGATTTATAAATCTACTTTTAGAATTATTAAGGTTGATAAAGAAATTATTTGTTCGGTTAAAATATCTAGAATTTTCTTGAGTCTATCTATACAATGTGCTACTAAGTTGAACTATTGTGTCGGCCCAAAGGAAGGCACCTTAGGTAGATTTAGTGTATTTTGTATTGATAGACGTATATCTATGCTAAGAGTAATCGATCCAAAGGAAGATTACTTTTATGCCAGATATATGTTTAAGATAGTTTATAACTATTGAACAAAATTTATTTTTTGTTCTGATCATGCAAAAAATATGTCGGCCCAAAGGAAGGCATATTGCGTGGTAGATTAAAGTTGTTGTAAGCTATGAACCAATATATAACTCATATAAAATGTCATATTATGCGCACAATGGGTCGGCCCAAAGGAAGGCACATTGTGTGGCCAATTAAAGGTTGAGTTATATCAGAGAGTACCGCTAACAAATTATATTTTAATTTACACTAAAATACAATGTTGTATTTGGTATCTCATAAGGAGCCCATTTAAATGCATTTAAAATTTTATTTATTTGCATAATTTTATTTCATATATATATATATATATATATATATATATATATGTTCTTAGCTTTAGTTAAATCGTGAGCTTAAATAACTTTTTTTTTATTTCAGTGCAATTTGTAACTGCCAACATTAATAACATCCTAACATTAACTGGTTCGAATTTTGCTGAATGGAAAGAATACGTGATCGTAGTCTTAGGCTGCATGGACTTGGACTATGCATTAAGGAATGATCGTCCCACACCTTTGACCAGTGCTAGCACTATAGAGAAGAGGGCTGAATTTCAGCTGTGGGAGAGATCAAATCGCATGAGTCTAAGCATCATGAAGCTTTCCATACCAGCACAAATAAAGGGCTCAATAACAGAGAGTGATGATGCTAGGAGTTTCCTTAACCAACTGGCAGACCGATTTACCTCAAATGAAAAGGTCGAGACTACCACACTTCTTACGAAGTTGGTAACCATGCGGTATAGTGGTAAAGGAAACATAAGGGAGTACATTATGGAGATGTCCAATATAGCGACAAGTCTGAAAGCACTAAAACTCGATATGTCAGAGAGTATGTTAGTGCATTTCGTCTTGATGTCTCTGCCTGCACGGTTCAATCCTTTTAAGATATCGTATAATACTCAAAAGGAAAAGTGGACATTGAATGAGCTTATTGCTCAATGCGTGCAAGAGGAGAGGAGACTGAATATTGAGACATCTGAAAGTGCTCACTTAGCATCGGGTTCTCAAAATGCGAGCAAGAAGCGAAAGAGGATCAATAACAAAGGTAAGGGAAAGCAAACTGCAGATTCTGGAGACAAACTTCTCAACCATGTTAGTTCAGAAGTCAATTTAGCTATTGTACCCACTGACACTTGGTGGATAGATACTAGTGCTACTACTCACATAAATGTCACTATGCAGGGTTGTCTTAGGAGTCGACTTCCGCTTGATGGTGAAAGATACATCTATACGGGGAATGGAAAGAAGGCTGTAGTCGAGTCTATTGGTGTTTTTAGGCTTTATTTAGGAACTGGTATTTATTTGGATTTGGAAAATACATTCATTGTACCGTCTTTCAGACGAAACTTAATTTCAATTTCTTGTTTGGACAAATCAGGTTATTCTTGTTCATTTGGAAATGAAATGTTTAGTATTTTCTATAATTCAATTTTGATTGGGAATGATTCCTTGGTTGATAAGCTTTATAAATTAAACACCTTTACTCCTACGACTGACAACGTGATAATGCATAGTGTAGGTACGAAACGTAAATTGACCAACGAGAATTCTTCTATGTTGTGGCATAGGCGTTTAGGACATATATCCAAAGAACGCCTAGAAAGGTTAATGTCACATGGAATTTTTGATTCCCTTAACATGTCAGACTTTGATGTCTGCATAGAGTGTGTTAAGGGGAAGACAACTAACAAAAGGAACAAAGGGGCTAGCCGTTGTAGTGACGTTTTGGAGCTAATACATACGGACATTTGTGGACCATTCCCTAAGGCATCTTGGAATGGACACACATATTTTATTAGCTTCATAGACGACTATTCTAGATTTGGCTATTTGTACCTTATTCATGAGAAGTCGCAATCTTTGGACATGTTCAAAATTTTCAAAGCCGAAGTTGAACTTCAACTAGGTAAGAAAATTAAAGCCGTCCGATCCGACCGTGGAGGAGAATATTACGGTCGAGATGATGGATCAGGTGAACAACGTCTAGGACCTTTTGCAAATTACCTTGCTGAGTGTGGGATTGTGCCTCAGTATACCATGCCTGGTACACCCAGTCAGAATGGTGTAGCTGAGCGTCGCAATCGAACCCTAAAAGACATGGTGAGAAGTATGATGACTTTCACTTCTCTACCAGAGTCTTTGTGGGGTGAGGCACTCAAGACTGCAGTTTACCTTCTCAATAGAGTACCTAGTAAAACAGTAACTAAAACCCCATTCGAGATGTGGATGAGTAGAAAGCCTAGCATTAGGCATTTACTCGTCTGGGGTTGTCCAGCCGAGGCTAGGCCTTACAAGCCTAATGAAAAGAAACTGGACTCGAGAACTGTTAGCTGCAATTTTGTAGATTACTCTGAGAGATCAAAGGGGTATAAATTTTATGATCCATCTAATAGATCCTTCTTCGAAACGGGAAACACCAAGTTTATTGAGGACAGTGGGAGCGATAAAATCAGGGAAGTATCTTTTGAGGAAAGTGTTGGCAATCCTCTTATGGTCACTACTAGTACAATCAGTAGTGGTATGGTTACCATACCACACATTATGGATATTGCACATCCAGTGAGCGTAGTGAACCAAGATATTCCCATGACATCTCCAATGCAATTGGAGGAGCCTACCACTGAAATTGAAGTATTGCCTCATATTGATGAGCAAGTACCTCAACCACCTCAAACATAAGTGCCCTTAAGGCGATCCACAAGGGAACGGAGAAACACGAATTCTCGTGATTATGTTTATCTCCAAGAGCATGAGTTTGATATAGGATTGGAAAGTGATCCTACATCTTTCCAAGAAGTCAAACAATGCTCTAACCGTGAAAGGTGGATTAACGCCATGCAAGAAGAGTTGAAGTCTATGGCAGACAATGACGTTTGGGAA
>JAGFNQ010002922.1:104200-156515 GCA_024364735.1 Boesenbergia rotunda | reverse complement strand
TAAGGATGTAAACTCCGATTCGGGAAGAGGCTTGGTAAAGATGTCGGCTAGGTTCGACTTTGATTCAACATAGTGTAGTTCTATGTCTCCCCTTGCCACATGGTCTCTAATGAAGTGATGTTTCACTTCAATGTGCTTTGTCCTAGAATGGTGAACCGGATTTTGGTTAGGTTGATCGTGCTTACATTATCACATAAGACTTTTACCTTGGTGTAATGTAGCTCATAGTCCTCTAAGGTGTGCATGATCCAAAGGAGTTGGGAAACACATCCACCCATTGCCACATATTCTGCTTCCGTTGTTGATAGGGCAACGCATGGTTGTTTCCTACTACTCCAACTAACTAATGAGGACCCAAGAAATTGACACCCTTCACTTGTACTCTTCCTATCTAACTTGCAACCTGCATAGTCCGAGTCGGTGTATCCAATTAGGTCAACATTTGGGATTCTAGGATACCAAAGTTCGACATTTAGGGTTCCTTTCACATACCTTAGGATCCTTTTGACTAGAATTAAATGAGACTCTTTGCACAAGATTGGTACCTAGCACACATACCTACCGGCAAAAAGTATGTCGGGTCTACTAGCGGTTAGGTATAGGAGGCTACCAATCATGCTCCTATATTGTTTAGAGTCTACCATTTTGCCTTCAAGATCACTATCCATTTTCACATTGGTTCCTGTGGGTGTAGATGCTTCCTTAGCATGTTCTAAACCAAATTTCTTTAGCATCTCCTTAGCATATTTGGTTTGAAACACATGTGTACCTTCATTAGTTTGCTTAACTTGAAGGCCTAAGAAAAAGGTTAACTCTCCTACAAGACTCATCTCAAATTCCTCTTCCATACACTTGATGAATTCTTGTAGGAAGTCATTATTTGTTGACCCAAAGATGATATCGTCTACATAGACTTGGGCAACAAATATGTCCTTATCCTTAGATTTTAGGAACAATGTAGGGTCAATTGTTCCTCTTCTAAACCCCTTAGATACCAAAAATGAAGAAAGCCTCTCATACCAAGCCCAGGGGGCTTGTTTCAATCCATACAAAGCTTTTCTTAATTTGAACACATGTCTTGGAAAGTTAGGGTCCTCAAACCCGGGGGTTGTTCTACATAAACTTCTTCCTTAATGATCCCATTTAAGAATGCCGACTTACATCCATTTGATGAAGTGTGAAACCAATGTGAGCGGCATAAGCTAATAAAATTCTAATTGATTCTAACCTAGCTACGGGGGCATAGGTCTCATCATAATCTAATCCCTCAACTTGGTTAAACCCCCTAGCTACCAATCTAGCCTTGTTCCTAGTGATTTTACCTTGGTCATCTAATTTATTCCTAAAGACCCATCTAGTGGTTACAATGGTACAATCAGTGGGACTAGGAACTAACTCCCAAACTTTACTCCTTTCAAATTGGTTTAGCTCTTCTTGCATGGCCAACACCCAATCAACATCTCTCAATGCTTCATCAATGGTCTTTGGTTCTAATTGAGAGATTAGAGCTATTTGGCTAGTCTGATCCCTAAAGTATGACCTAGTCCTTACTCCTTGAGTGACATCACCAACAATTTGGTCAATGGGATGATCATGATGATGTCTCAAAGGTCTAGAGGTTGTAGGTGCATTTACTTCTTCTTCCTCATCCTCTAGGATGCTTCTTACTCCCCCTTGATCATTGCCCTCCAATTGTAGGTCTTGAAGTCTTTGGGCAAGGGGTTGGACTTCTTCTATATCCTTATCAATTGAGGCCTTTCTAGGGTAGGTACTAGTGGTTTCATCAAATTTGACATTTGAGGACTCCTCAATCACTTTTGTCCTCTTGTTGTACACTCTATAACCCCTACTAGTCAATGAATACCCTACTAAGATTCCTTCATCGGCCTTTGACTCAAATTTTCTTAGGTCATCTTTGGTGTTTAAGATGTAAGCTTTACATCCAAAGACCCTAAAATAGTGGACTTGGGGTACCCTTCCATTCCAAAGTTCAAAGGGGGTTTTTCCTAAAAACCTATGCACCAACACTCGGTTTTGAATATAGCAAGCGGTGTTAACCGCTTTGGCCCAAAAGTAGCTAGGAAGAGAGTATGCATTAAGCATAGTCCTAGCGGCTTCTTGTAGGGCTCGGTTTTTCCTCTCAACTACCCCATTTTGTTGAGGAGTCCTAGGGCATGAAAACTCATGCTTGTATCCATTTTCAACACAAAATTGTGTGAAGTTAGCGTTTTGGAACTCCCCACCATGGTCACTTCTAATTCGGTTTATTTTGGTATTCTTTTCATTTTCTACCCTTTTGCTAAAGCCTATGAATAAATTTAGGGTATCGTCCTTATGTTTCATGAAGTGAACCCAAGTGAACCTAGAAAAATCATCTACTATCACTAAGCAATACTTACTTCCTACAAGTGATGGAGTACTATGTCAATCAAATAAATCTATATGTAAGAGTTCTAAGGGCAAAGAAGTAGTACTTAAAGTTTTACCTTTGTGTGATGCTTTTGATTGCTTACCCTCTTGACATGCATCACATAGCTTGTTCTTTTCGTACTTGATCATTGGGAGCCCCTTCACCAATTCTTCCTTGGCCACTCTTGTAATGTTCCTCATGTTGATGTGTCCAAGTCTTCGGTGCCATAACCACCCTTCTTCTTCTTTAGACATGAGACACTTAACAACATTGTTAGTAGCATAAGATAGATCAAGATAATACAAGTTTGCTTCTCTAAACCCTTCTAACATGATAGTGTTTGATTCACATTGTTTTATTACACATTTCTTATCATGAAATTCTACTCTAAACCCGGCATCGCATAATTGACTTACACTTAATAAATTGAACTCCATATCCTTAATCAAGAGTACCTTATGAATTGAAATAGTGGGAGATACCTCAATTGTGCCCCTACCAATGATCCTTAACTTTCCACTGTTTCCAAAGGAGACCGTTCCTTCTCTTAGGTAGCTAATAGTGGTGAACTTGCTCACATCCCCGGTCATGTGTCTTGAGCATCCACTATCTACTATCCACAAGGTTGTGGCCTCCTTCACCTTTACCTAGACAACATGGAAAACATATTCTTTTGGTACCCAAATCTTAGATCCATAAGCATCATTTAAAAATTTCTTAGGCACCCATGCCTTCTTGGTGGTTCCCCTAGCCTCTAATCTCCTAGTTGCACCAATCCTACCGATAAGTGAAACAAAAGCTACTTCCTTGGTCTTAGGCCTATAACCTAATCCGGCCTTGTTGTATACAGTCCTTTGACTGTTTATGATCATGTCAAGGTTGCTTGATCCTACTTGAAATTTTCTAAGTGCTTTTGTGAGGTCATCTATTTGTTTCCTTAACTCCTTATTTTCATTTTCAGCATATGATACATGTGAAGAAGTAGAGCTAGCATGCATATCCTTAAGTTTAATAGCTTCTACTTTAAGCATGGCAATTTCTTCCTTAAGATCCTTAATTTTGCTTCTAGCCTTAGCTAAGTCCATGTTAGTGCTAGTAATAATTTTCACTAAAGTGGAAGATGGTAAGTGGTATACCTCACTTACCGAAGCCTCTGACTCTGATGATGATGAGGTGGAGGAGCTCTCATCTTCACTGCTTGAGCTCTGTTCATTGTCTGAAGAATCTGAACCATCTTGTGCCATAAGAGCGAAGTGTGAGACTTGCTCTTCTTCTTCCTCTGAGGATGAGGGATCATCCCAGGTCACCTTGAGGTTCGTGGCACTCTTCTCCTTTCTCTTCGACTTCTTCTTGTCATTCTTCTTCCTTTCTTCTTTCTTGTCCTCCCTCTTCTTCAACTGGGGACATTCGTTTTTCATATGTCCCTCTTGGTGACAGTTGTAGCATATGATCTCCTTGGCCTTACCCTTACCTTTGGCCCCTTTCCTAGAATATGATTTGTTAGAAAAACTTTTAAATGCCTTACGAAATTTCCTTACCATAAAGGCTTCTTGGTCACTATCCATGGAGGCGCTTGACTCCTCCGAGTCCGAGGATGATGAGTAGATCACCTTCTTCTTCTCCTTTCTCCTCTTCTTCTCTTTCTCTGCAACAAAAGCAACACCTTTCTATTTTGCCGAAATGTTAGCTTGTTTGTGCAGTTCAAATTCACAAAATAGATCGTCCAATTTAACTAAAGATAAATCCCTTGATACCTTGTAGGCATCAACCATGGATGCCCACAGGGTGGTTCTCGGGAAGGCTTGTAAGACATACCTGATGATGTCCCGGTTTTCGATTTTCTCTCCAATTACATGGAGCTCGTTGATCACTTCCTTTACTCTTCCATGCAGCTGACTGACTGTCTCGTTGCTCTTCATGGAGAGTGATTGCAGTTGGGCCACCAACAAGTCCTTCTTGGCTCTTCTGGACTCGTTTGACCCCTCGTTCAGTTCTACCAACTTGTCCCATAGCTCTTTGGCGCTCTTGAATGACCCCACTTTGTTCAGTTGCTCCTTAGAGAGTCCGCACTGCAGTGTAGTGGTGGCCTTGGCATTTGATTGCGCCCTCTTCATCACTTCTTTGGACCATGTCCTCATGGGTGTAGGATCTCCTCTTTCATCGACGGGCGCCTCGAAGCCATCTGCAACACTTATCCAAGTTTCTATGTCATTCATAAGATAGTATTGCATTCTACCTTTCCAGTACGCGAAGTCATTGCCGTCGAAGAACGGTGGTCGTGCGGTGGAGTACTATCCCTCTTGAAACGCCATTTCAGATGTTCTGGTTGATTGTTAGATCTTCCAAAACGCACCGGCTCTGATACCAACTGAAGGATCGATGTGGCATGCAGAGGGGGGGTGAATGTACTTTTTCGGATCGTTGAACTCTACACAGATGTTAGCGCAGCGGAAATAATATGCAAAAAACAAATAACAATGCTAACACTTTCAGTTACTTGGTATCCACCCAGATGGGTGACTAGTCCAAGGATCCACGCCGCGAGCACCACTTTTCACTATAGAAAAGTCTCCTTTAGGTGGAGAAACCTTCACAGCAAGAGCTTCCTCTTTACAGATGTAGAATTGAGATGGAGGAAGCAAAGAATCACTTTACAATTCGGCAGCACTTCGTTACTGTACGGAACGGTACAGACACGTGTAACGAGGCCTCCTTTTATAGGTGAAAAGGACAGATTCGCAGTCTGTCCAGATGCCTACCAGTCGACTGCCCCAAGGGCAGTCGACTGGCCCGGCATTAAATGCCGGCCAACGGCTAGCAAACAGCTAGCCAACGGCTAGTTTTGGGGTATACCAGTCGACTGCCCCAAGGCCAGTCGACTGGTCCGAAGCTGCGAACTCTCTGTGGGTTTTGGCAGTCGATTGCCTTCGGGCCAGTCGACTGCCCTGCCTCCCAGCTCAGCTCCAGCCACTCCGAACCCTCTCCTTCGCGTGTGCCTTCAGGTCTGCTCCCTTGGCTCGCCCCTTGAAGTCCTCTTCCTCTAGCTATCGTCCCTCGGATGCGCACACAAGCCTTCCCTTGGCTTGCCTCCATGCCACCCTTCACGTGTGCCCTTTGAAGTCCACTTCCCGGCTTGCCCTTGGAGCTCTCCTCCCTCGGCTCTCGTCCCTCGGATAGGTCCACCATGTGTGATTCTCCAAGTCCTGCAAACTCATTCACACAAATCAAATACAACATAACACTCTAACTTTAAACTTATTCGCCCACACATCAAAACCATGATCTTCCAATCATTTCAAGGGCCGATTGCCTCAACAACAAGGTTGAAAACCGTGACCTGATATGGTATACGTTAAATTCTTTTCCTAGAAACTCACTGTGGGCATCTATGGTGGATGCCTATAAGTTTCAAGGAACTTATCTGAAATTAAGTTAGACGAACTTTTTTCTGAATTAGAACTGCATGAACAGACTAACACTACCTTGATCGAGAAAGGTATAGTTTTTGTTGCAGGAAAATCTCAAGGAAAAGCTTCCAAAAAGAAGCCTCAACTAGCACCCGAGTCTGACTCAAACTCGGAATCAGAAGATAATGAAGGGGATCGACCCAAATTGGTTCGGCTAGCTCGGGATTACTATAAAGAACTAAAATACCAAATGAGCAAGAAGAAATCAAGCCGAAGAAAGGAAGATTTAGCAGAACCTTCAACTAGCTCAAACAGCAAGACCAACGTTACTTGCTACGAATGCAATAAAAAGGGACACTTCAAGTCAAAGTGCCCCAATCTGAAGGAAACGAAGAAGGCACGAAGAAAGAAGACTCTCCAAGCCACCTAGGATGAATCCTCTTCTGAAGAAGAAGAAGAAGTCCCGCACGCGAATCTCCTCACCCTAACCGCCTCGGAAGACGTCAACTCTGGATCAGAATCAGAACCAGACGACGGAAGACTCACAATCTCGGAGAACGGGCAAATCACTGTAAGTGGTTACTCAGAATATGAACTGTTTAAATTAATCTCTTATTTGTCTCGTAACTTAGCAAAATCCAAAATCCGAGTTGAGTCCCTCCGATAGGAAGTAAAACGCCTGAAAGAGGAAGCCAACTCGAGATCCTTGACTGAGCAAATTCAAGAAGGAAACTCAACTCAAGTCCAAAAGCTTGAGGAAGAGAATTCTTCCTTGAAAACTCAAGTCAAGGAGCTCAGAGTAGCCTTAGAATGGTTCACATCGAGTTCCAAGGGTCTTGACATGATCCTTGGAAAGCAGAAGTCCATTCTTAACCAATCCGGATTAGGCTATCGAACTAAGTCGAGACAACGATCATATTACTCTCTATTGAACCAATCTATGTTGATGCAGTCTAACCCTGATTGTTGTTTTGGTGTTGACACCGATTTAAGTTTAGGTTGATGATTATGATGATTATGGTTAAGTCCTGATCAGGGATTAGGCATGTTATGGAAAATCCTAACCTGGAGCGTTAGGTATGGAAAATCCTAGCTTGGAGGGCTAGGTGTTGGAAAGTCCTAATTCGGAAGGGTTGGGTGAAAATTCCTAGCTTGGAGGGCTAGGTGAAAAGTCCTAACTTGGAGGGTTAGGTGAAAAGTCCCAACTTGGAGGGTTAGGTGAAAAATCCTGGCTTGGAGGGTCAGGTCCTAGCTTCGAGGGCTAGGTGTGGAAAAGTTCTAACTCGGAAGGTTGGGTGAATAGTCCTAGATTGGAGGGCTAGGTGAAAAGTCCTAACTTGGAGGGTTAGGTGAAAAGTCTCAACTGGAGGGTTAGGTGAAAAATCCTGGCTTGGAGGGTCAGGTCCTAGCTTGGAGGGCTAGGTTGGATGAAACCCTAGCTTGGAGGGCTAGGTTGGAGCCCTTGGATCGGTCTGGTGACCGATCAGGGAGTTGGCACGGTGCTCCTTCATGGATCGGTCTGGTGACCGATCCAGCGATGACTGATCGGTCTGGTAACCGATCAGGGAGTATGCGTTTCACCCACTGCTTGGCTCCTGATCGGTCTGGTGACCGATCAGGGAGCACACAATGAGGTTGAGTTCTCCTGCTGATCTGCTCCTGATCGGTCTGGTGACCGATCTAGATCACTGTGCAGATCATTCTAGAGAATGATCCAGCATCGTGGGTTCCTCACTATGATTGATCAGGACGGAGCCTGATCGGTCTGGTCATGACCTGATCAGTCTGGTGACTAATCAGGAGGCTCCCTGATCGGTCCGGTGACCGATCAGGAGGTTTGGACTGCGAAGCTCAAAAATCGCCCGGCAAAGGGTGGATCGGTCTGGTGATCGATCCACAACCTGGGATCGGTCTGGTGATCGATCCAGGAAAGTCCCAGAGAAATCGTAATTTCTGATTAAGCATTGGAGACCGATCAGGACGGATCCTGATCGGTCTGAACCCATCCTGATCGGTCTGGTGACTGATCAGGAGGCTCCCTGATCGGTCCAGTGACCGATCACTTTAATTCAAAATGCACTGTTAGACGCTCTGATCGCGTCTGAACGTATCCGATTCTCTGCGTTTCATCTCTGATGCTCGATATTCTGTTTGATATACTGCTCTAATGATCTGATTAAGCTGCAGGTGACAGGGAAGGATTCAAACACTCAAGGAGAGTCAAAGGTGGCCTTTCCTTGGAGCAGGTTTGTCTGTTTTCCATCTCAGGTTGCAACGGATGGAGCTGCAGACTGGAGCTGCTGACTGGAGGGAGTCCAGGGAGAGCTCAGTGGTAGTTGGTGTTGGCAGGTAAGCAGCTGGAGGCTGCTGTGAGATGGTGTCACCTGTGCTCAGTGGAGAAACAAAAGGGCATAGAGGAGAAGAGCAGGAAAGAGTTCGCTGAAACGTTCTTCTGGCTTGAGTTCTTGCTGCGCATTGGTGTTCTCCACATCTTGCTTGTGTGTTCTGAAGCTTCATCATCTTGAGCAAGCAATTGTAATCAGTGAAGCGACCATCTCTTGCTTAAGCACTTGGAGGAAGGAACAAGAGGCTTTGAGTCCGACAGCGAGAAGACACGGGGAAAGGGTTCTTGCGTGAGATCATCGCTGGGTGGAGCTCGGGAAAGCTTGCTGTGTTCTTGTCTTTGCTAAGTGCTAAGTAAGATCTTTCTTGTGTTTCATTGTGCTTAAAACTATATCCTTGATTGAAACGCTGTGGAGAGGTTACTCCACCGAGAAGGAGGTTGTTTTCTATCCGGTGTTCACCGGGGCTTGATCTGTCGACGATCAAGGGATCGCCCACCTTACGGGCACGCCAAGGAGTAGGGGTAAGTTATCCCTGAACCATGTAAACCCTCCTTGTTAGCGATCTTGCTAGCTATGTTAGTTTGTTTTTGTTTTCTATTTTTTTGCATACTCTGTTCTTGCTACTTCCGCTGTGCTACTAACAAATCAAAGTGCAGAAGTTTGATAAGCTCAAAGTCCAAGTGTTTGGCTATATTCCCCCCCCCCCTCTCTAGCCATCCGGGTTCCAACAAGTGGTATCAAAGCTTGGGGCCCTGTTTTTGCGGATTAACAACCGAGAGCTATCATCCATGGCTTTGAGAGAAGGTTTCTCCACCACCCGACCACCTTTCTTTGATGGCGCTGACTTTCAATATTGGAGATCAAAGATGGAGTATTACTTGAAAATGGACATCAATACTTGGTTCGCGGTGAAGGAGGGTTTCACTCCTCCAAAGGATGATGAAGGCAAGGAACTTGAATCGTGACGGTGGACGACCGAACAAACTCGAAAGAGTGAAGTCGACGCGAAGGCGGTCGTCACTCTACAATGTGGCATGAACAAAGATCAACTCATCAAGGTTGGTCCATTCACAAGTGCAAAAGACTTGTGGAACAAGTTCATCGAACTCCACGAGGGCACTCGAGATTCAAGAATCGCCAAGAGGGACTTATTCCTCAATCAACTTCAAAATCTCTCCATGAAGGAGAATGAAACCGTAAGTGAGTTACATAGCCGGTTCACGGAAGTCCTCAATGGGCTTCATTCGATTGATGAAAAGGTCGAGAATCGCGACCTTGTGAGGTATGTATTGAAAGCATTTCCAAGGAATGCTTTGTGGTCATCCATGGTGGATGCCTACAAAGTTTCCAAGGATTTATTAATTGTTAAGTTAGATGATTTGTTTTGTGAAATGGAATTGCATGAAATGGCTAACAAAGGCCCCAAGGAGAAGGGGATTGCCTTAGTTGCAGGGGACCGATCCAACAAGAAGAAGAAGGAGAAGAAGAAGGAGAAGGAAGTCTCTTCATCTTCATCCTCTTCCGAATCCGAGTCCGATTCCGAGGAAGATGTCAGTGGGTCTTCTTCCTCCGAGATGACAAATTTTGTGAGAAGAATGATGAGAAGGGGTCGACGCTTCAAGGGTAAAGGTAACCCTAGTGAAGCTAAAGTTGATAAGACTAATGTATCTTGTTTTGAGTGTGGTAGGAAAGGACACTTCAAGAGTGAATGCCCAAAGCTAAAGAAGAAGAAGGAGAAATCCAAAAAGAAAGAAGAAAAATTCAAGAAGAAGAAGAAGGCCTTGAAGGCCACTTGGGATGAGTCATCCTCAAGCTCATCGGATGAAGAGGAGGAGAAGAGCACAAGACATGTGTCACTCATGGCATTGGGAGATCCAGAGAGCAGTGATGAATCTTCCAACTCCTCAAACGCGGCTTCATCATCCGAAGATGATGAAGAGGTAACTTCTCCTGAACTTGAAAAGTGTTATAGAGCAATTCCATGTTTAACCAATATGTTAAAGAAGTCAAAAAATAAGGTTAAAGCATTGCAATTAGAAATTGATCAATTGAAATTATCTAGGGATGATAACATTAATGATTTGCATGTTGAAATGTTAGAGGATGAGATTAAGTCATTAAAACTTGAGGTTGAACATTTGAAATCCTCTAGGGTTGAGGATGTAGATGATTTGCATGATGAATTGCTAGAAGAAGAAAATAAATCATTAAAGAGTGAAGTTGAGAGACTCAAGAATATTCTTGAGAAGTTCTCAACTAGCTCTAAAACCTTATATATGATCCTGAATGCCCAAAGGGCAGTCTACAATAGGGCCGGTATTGGTTATCGACCCAAAGAACCTTCATTCGTGTCTTTGATGTCTAGGACTGATATGAGACAATCTAGGACACCCAAGGTTCAAAGGAAAGTTGTCAAGGCATGGGTGCCTAAGACTTGTTTAGTAGGTAAAGACATGGGTGCCTAAGACTTGTCAAGGCATGGGTGCCTAAGAAACTTCTATTTTTCGAATTGTATAGGTTATGATTGAGGGGGAGCATCTATCAACTTGGTTCGTTGATAGTGGGTGCTCCAAACACATGATCGGGGATAGATCATTGTTTACTACCCTTCAAAAGAAAAGTAGAGGTAATGTTTCATTTGGTAACAATGGTAGCCTTAAGGTCATAGGAATAGGAGACATTCAAATATCCGAATGTCTTAGAATCTCAAATGTCCTTCTAGTCAAGGGGATGATATTTAATCTCCTAAGTGTCTGTCAATTGTGTGACACGGGTTACACAATTGATTTTCAACCAAGTCAATGTCTAGTTAGACAACATGACACCTTGGACACGGTACTAGTAGGAACAAGAGTAGACAATATTTATCAAGTTTCATTTAAAAGTGCTACTAATGCTTTTGCTAAGTGTTTCATGTCGAAAGAAGAGGAGTCCACCCTTTGGCACCGGAGACTTGTACATGTTAATATGAAGAACATCCGGAAGTTGGCCAACAAGGGATTAGTTCGTGGCTTATCAAGCATCAAGTATGAAAAGGACAAACTTTGTGATGCATGTCAAATGGGTAAGCAAACTAAATCTGCATATAAAGGTAAAAGCGTTGTAAGTATATCTACTACTTTAGATTTACTTCACATGGATCTATTTAATTGTAGCACTATCATATCATTGAATGGAAGTAGATATTGCTTTGTTATCATTGATGATTTTACTAGATATACATGGACTTATTTTCTAAAATATAAGGACCAAACCTTAGATGTTTTCATTTCTTTTTGTAGAAGAGTTGAAAACGAAAAATCATCAACTATTAAGACAATTAGAAGTGATCATGGAGGTGAATTTCAAAATCAACGGTTTTTAGAATTTTGTCAAGATAGAGGTTATAGACATGAGTTTTCCACTCCTAGAACACCACAACAAAATAGTGTTGTAGAAAGGAAGAACCGTGTTCTACAAGAGGCTGCACGAAGCATGCTCAATGAGTACTCACTACCGAGTTACTTATGGGCCAAAGCTGTAAATACAGCTTGCTATGTGCAAAATCGAGTCCTCATCCTTAGGTTCTTAGAAAAGACTCCCCATGAACTTTGGTTTTGGAAACCACCTACAGATAAACACCTTAGGGTGTTTGGTTGTAAGGTGTTCATCCTAAATACCAAGGATCACCTTGGAAAGTTCACGGCAAAGGCTGATGAAGGGATACTAGTCGGGTATTCCCTAGTTAGCAAAGCCTATCGAGTCTACAATAAGAAGTCTAGATTAGTTGAAGAATCTTCTGATGTTGTCTTTAAAGAATTCCAAAAGTCAATGGTCAATCAGAAGATGAGGTTCAACTCGAACTTAGGAGACTAAGTTTGAATGAAACTCCAAATGTTATTGATGGTGATGAATCTGATGATGGTGAGCCTAGACAATCCATAGATCAGCCGGATACTGAGGCTGAGCTTGTGTCTAGTGAACCCATTCAAGAAGCACCACCAACACCTAGGCAAACTAGATTAGCCTCTAGTCATCCCCAAGACCAAATTGTTGGAGACATCCATCATGGGGTTAGAACTAGATCATTCTTCCGGAATGAGGCTAATGAAGTTGCCTTAATTTCCGAAATTGAACCTAGGAAAATTGATGAAGCATTAAATGATCCTGATTGGATCATTGCAATGCAAGATGAACTAGGTCAATTCGAAAGAAGTCAAATTTGGGACTTAGTCCCTAGACCTAAGAAGACCACCATCATTGGAACCAAATGGGTCTTCAAAAAGAAATTGAACCATAAGGGAGAAATCATTAGAAACAAGGCACGCTTAGTAGCCAAGGGCTACAGTCAAGTTGAAGGCCTTGATTATGATGAGACTTATGCTCCCGTGGCACGATTAGAGTCCATCCGATTGATGCTTACATTTGCAGCACATCGAGGTTTCAAGTTATATCAAATGGATGTTAAATCGGCCTTTCTAAATAGTTTAATTAGAGAAGAGGTCTATGTCGAACAACCTCCGGGGTTTGAGAGTACCAAATTTCCAAATCACGTATTTAAGCTCAAAAAGGCACTCTATGGCCTTAAACAAGCACCCCGAGCTTGGTACGAGCGGTTGTCGACGTTCTTAATTGAAAAAGGCTTTGTAAGAGGCCAAATAGACCCTACACTATTTCTACAGAGAGATGGTGACAATATTTTTGTAGCCCAAGTATATGTCGATGACATAATTTGTGGCTCAAACAACAAGGGCTATTTAAATGAATTCATTGGACACATGGAAAATGAATTTGAAATGAGTCTAGTGGGAGAGTTGACTTTCTTCCTTGGATTTGAAATCAAACAAACTCGAGATGGGATCCATGTGCACCAATCGAAATACACACAAGAAATGCTCCGTAAATTCAATATGAGTGATTCAAAAGAGGTAACTGATAAGCACCATTTTATTGATTATTTTCATTGCTAAAATCCATGTTTGACCCATGTTTTTATTGCTTAATTATGATTTTACCCTAGGTTTTGAAACTTTATCTTATTTTGGACTTAATTGCAAAATTACACATTTTTTGGGTTATTTGACCACTAATTTTCTGATATATTTTTGTAGGCATGAAAGGATCCTGGACCTAGGGCATACTGGGTCAAACTTGAGTCGGATGTGAACCGGATCGAATTATCAAGCCTACGATTAATCCGGGCCGTCCGATTCAAGAGCGGCTAGATCTGAGCCATCCGGGACGATCTGAAGCAATCCGAGCTAGGGTTAGGGTTGATCAAGCTCTATGATCATGATCTGAAGGTTTCATCCCAATCAGAGCTAAATCAACAGTTGGATCAAGCAAGGAGGGCTCTAGAGCGTCCATTCACAGATAGAGTTGATCTGGACCATCCGTTGCATATCTGGAGGATCCGAGCTACCACAAGGTAGATCCTGACCTCAAATCATCATCATAAAAGTTTGGCTCAAATCATAGCAAGATCTACCGTTGGATTTCATCAAAGCAATCTGAGCCGTCCATTTGTTTCTATTTAATCAGAAATGCGCCCGCAGCTTTCCTCGTCGCGTCTCCGCCGCAGTTCTTCATCTTCTTCGTTTGTTCATCGAATTCTTAGCTAGTTTCTTCATCTAAGGGGCGCGACCCCTCAAATCCTTCAATAGAACAAGTGTTAGGTCAGTGGGGATTGCTCGTGAGAAGTTTCCAGCTTGATTTTGCCCAAAGACAGAGATTCGTGAGGTTTCAGTAGCTTTGTCACTTGAGTTCGTCGAGCTCAGCTGTGCTCCATTTCCACTGCATCCGAGCTGACCAGAGGGGTTCCCTGGAAGGCTCGGAGCATTCCCAATTCATCGGCGCAATCCACCACAGCGAGATTGAAGAATTCAATGGCTGTTTTCAGCTTGAGCAGAATTTAAATGGATTGAATCGCAAGGGCTGTTCTCTACTAATTTGTTGAGCTTGCGGGTCCGAGGCTCACCCTTGCTTGACGACCAAGGAGCATTTGAGCTTAAGGAGAGTTGAGGAGTAGTTTAGATAGCAAATTTTCGTTTGTAGCTGTAATTTTTGTTACTGCTCTAGTTTCGATTCTGTTTTTGGTTTCAGATTCGTTAATTTGGATTAGTGCATTGTTTCTGCTGTAATTAGGGTTTAATCCAATCAGTTAAGTAATTAGGAAGCTTTTCTAGTGGATAATTGTCTTCAATTTTAGTTAGTTTCAGTTTCTCACTTGCGTGCCATCTCCATTTGTGCGTATCAGCCCTGTTTTTCCGATTTCAGCTTTAGGTTCTAAATTTTTGTAGCATATTTCGAATTCAGTTGTGTTTAGTTTATTCCTTGCAAATGAAGACAACCTTTAGTGTGTTAATTCATTAGATTCAAGTTCATTTCTTATTCAGCTTTATTTCTGAGTTTTCAGTTCGTGCATTCTTGTGGTTCAACTCAGATTTCTGCAATTAGGCAGATTTTATATGTTTTGCTATTTTTCAGCCTTCAGCCTTCAGAAATTGCATTGAGTGGTCTATAGTTTTAGGAATTCTATGTGGACATCAGCTTGGTGCAATCAAATTTAGTTGTTTTGTCAGGTTTTAGCATCCAAATCAATTTCTGCACATAGCTTTGCATCCCTGCAATTCTGCAAATCTGCATTCAGCCCTTGCAAGTTCAATTCAGGTTTTTGCTTGATTGAATCTATTGGAATGTAGTCTGAAATTCTGTATTTACTGCTGTAAACATCTTCATTGGAAACTTTGTTTTCCAAATTGCATTGAGCAGCCTCATCCTTGGCACAAAGCATTGGCTTTGGCACAATTGTTTCCTTTGCATGTCAACTATTTTTTATTGGCTCTGATTTGTATCAAGACCAAGCCTATTTTTAATGTATATTCAAGCCTGAAAATCATCTCTTTCGCATTGGGTTGGTTCTGAATTGTATTTTCATCTCGGCACCTAAGCTTTATTTAGTGTGTATCAAGTTTTGGGTGCATGTATCTTGTATCAAGTGAGCTTTACAATGACTTTGTATCAAACTGTTTATAGATTGTCTAGTCTTTGGTTGTTTTGAATGGCAAAACCTTAAGCTACACTCTGCATTAGTGAGTCTCGGATTTAGTTTTGATTTCCTGAAGTTCGCAAAATTGCATAAGTTGATTTGCTTGCTCTTTGGTTGAATTACTAATTGCTATCACCTTGCTTTGCCCCTTAGTTTGGTTTCCCTTATTTTCTTGTGTTTCCTGTCCAAATTTACAACCCAAAACCCAAATTCCATTTGAAACCCGAAAACACAAACGACACCTAAATACAAGCACGAGTCAAATTATATCAACTAGCCCCGAGAAAAATACGACCTGTGGCCCCTATATTACATTTTCATACTTTTGATTGTAAAAGGGTTTCCAGCATTTCATTCACATCTAAATTCTGATGGTCCCACAACTCGTGACAATTTAAACTAGTATATTTTGGGCCAGTCAGTAACCACTCCCATGGCTACAAACACAATATTAGACAATGATGAGAGTGGTAAACCTGTTGATTTGACTCAATATCGGAGCATGATAGGTAGTTTGCTATACCTCACAGCTAGTCGACCTGATATTCTTTTCGCTGTGGGTATGTGCGCTAGGTATCAAGTTTATGCTAAGGAATCTCACTTAATTATTGTCAAGAGGATTTTGAGATATCTTAAAGACACAATTGGAGTCGGTCTTTGGTACCCCCGTACCGAATCTTTTGATTTAATTGGCTATACCGATTCCGACTACGCTGGATGTAAGTTGGATCAGAAAAGCACAAGTGGGGGTTGCCAATTTCTAGGATCATCTTTAGTTAGTTGGTCAAGTCGGAAGCAACATTGTGTTGCTCTCTCCACGACTGAGGCAGAATATATCGCCATGGGAGAGAGCGTATCACAATTGTTGTGAATGATCCACACTCTAGAGGACTATGGATTAAGTTACAAAAGTGTGCAAGTGTTGTGTGACAACATTAGCACAATTAATCTAATCAAGAATCCAGTCCATCATTCTAGGACCAAACATATTGAAGTGCGTCACCACTTCATTAGGGATCATGTCGCTAGGGGAGATATTGTACTCTCACATGTAGAGTCCAAGTCAAACCTCGCTGACATTTTCACTAAACCACTTCCTGAAAATGAGTTTAGTTTCTTAAGAAGGGAGTTGGGAATGTGTCGCGCTTCATAGTTTTCAAAATGCATTCAAAACCCTTCATGATAAGTTTTAATTGTTGGGAAACAATTGGGTAACTTTGGGGACATCTCACACAAACTATAAGGTTTACCAAAACGTTTTTGTTTGCTAGATATGGGGTGAGATGCTAGGATCAACTCAATTTCTCAAAATGTCAATGCATCCCTTGAGAAATTAAGTTGACGAGATAAAAATCACTTCGGTGACCAAGTATGGGGAAAACCAATGCATAACACATGTGTATTTGGCTCCATGATCATACTTGGACATTCCAATCAAGGAAACTTGATTGGAAACTTGATTTTGGTACAATCTTGGTTAAAATTTGATTGAATGATTGTTGATTGAGTTTGACTCCACTTGGATGGAGCAAAGTGTTTGTTCAAACCATAAGGACCTTTGATCCTTGTTTAGGGATCAATTTTAGTCAAGGGATCACTTCCAAGTTCGACATCTTTCATCAGATCCCCTCAGAAATCGAGTAAATGTCTGAAACTAAAAGTTTCAGATCGTATCAGGGAATTTCAGGAACCTTGATCGGTCACTGGACCGATCAGGCATAGGGCTGATCGGTCCCCGGACCGATCTAGTTCCATCCTGTTGTGATCGGTCCACAGACCGATCAGAGGGATCACAGAGACTTAACGAAATCATGATCAAACACTCTGTGCTAGCCTGGTTCGGTCCCCGGACCGATCTGGCACCCTGTCGTGATCGGTCCACAGACCGATCAAGGGGCTTCCCGAATATCTTCTGACTCTACTGATCGCTTCCTGATCGATCAGCCGATCGATCAGGAGCCTGCCTGATCAGTCACCCGACCGATCAGGACCAGGCCAGTCCGATCAGGCCAGAGCCTGATCGGTCCGAGCGTTTCCAGATCGAACGGTGATCCGTTCGATCACATTAAATTTCAGTTGGTGGACCGATCCACCAACCTAATAACTTCGCAAAAACCCCTCTTCTCCCAATCCCGAGCACCGAAAACCCTTCCTTGTGCATCTGTTTGCTGTGCGTGGGTCCTCTTCCTGCGTCTCCCTCTCCCTTGTGTGCGAGTTCCTGCAAAGATCTCTACGAGTTCTTCTTTGTTCTCGGCAAGTTCTCTACTTGCTCAAGGTTTCTGCGCTTCTGTCTTGCGCCGAGAGCTTCTTCTTGCGCGAGCTCCCCTTCCAGCCTTCAAGATCCTTTCAGATCACCATCAATGGCACTAAAGTGAGTTGTTGATTTAGTTTCCCTTGCAGATCAGTTTATCGTATATGTATTTGCGCTAATCATGGTCTTTCTTTTGGTGTTTTTATGTTGTGCTGTGACCTTTTGTTTTGGCCGTGATCCTACCTTGCTATGTCTCACCTTTGATCAAATGTCATGCCTTATGATTGTGTCTTCATGATCAAATCTTGGGTCCTTGATTAAACTGTGTTCCTCTCTGATTGGGTCTTTGATTACTCTACACCATGATCGATTCTCGTTTTGATGTTGTGATCCTTTAATCTTGTGTCTTGGTTCACTTGATTCGAATTCTTGCTATGATCTATTCCAATCTTTAGAAAAGCATCTAAGGGAAAAGAACAAATGGAGGAAAGCTCAAAGGGCAAAGGTCCTTCATCATCTACACCTCCATCAAGACCACCACCGCCTCTGCATACCCGATTTCAGAATATCCATTTTGCTCTAGACTTTCAATGGCATACCTTCAAACTTATGCCATGTCGATCGGTGGATCAAACCTACATTTACGAACATTGGCCCACGATACGACAAATTATTGAGTACTATGAGCTTCAACCCATCCTTTTCTTAGAGAGGCCAATAAACTTTGATTTGGTCTCTGAATTTTATAATAATATGGCTAGTGGAGAGGGCACGGGGTGGAGGACCCGTGTCGCTAGTGTTGACCTTGACTTTACTCTATCTGCTTTCACTACCTTTCTTGGATGTCGTCGGTCTGAGAATGCCATTTCACTCTATCCATATCTTCCGGATCCCTTACCAGTTCCTTTTGATGGGATCACTCCTGACTCCATCTATGAGCATTTTCTAGGCCATCCCAGGCCAAGGGGTTTCAGTAAGCGTGACCGTGACTTTCCCACATTTCCTGCTCTCCATTTTTCTCTCATTGATTATGTTTTGTTTAAGATTATCACAAATTGTCTTATTCCTATCACTACAAAGCACCTAGACGAAATTCATCCATTCCACTGCTTGATGCTTTATGAGATGCATCAGCAGTTAGACTTTGATCTAGTGACTTCTCTTTATTTCTCCATCATCGTCCATAGCCAGATGTATGGTCAGACGATTTACATGCCCTTTGGCCATATCATTACTGCTTGGCTGCAGTCTGTAGGTATCGATGTTTCGCAGGGCCGCATTGTGCCCATGGTTCGACAGGACTGCCGCTTGGATCGTCGCATGCTCGCTCAGTCCAGCATTGTTGTCGGGTCGCAGGGGCTACGATGGAAGGATCGAAGATGAGTGGGAGAATTACCAGGAGCAGACCATGCTCAGGAGTGGCCCGCTATTACAGCAGAGTATGATGAGTGGTCTCCTGACCTCCGCTGGCAGGTTGCGGAGCTAGAGCGGATGCTGCAACACGAGTTATACATTTCTGAGCTCTGGCGACAGGAGGTCAGCACAGAGTTTCAGTCTTTCGATCGCCGTCTCGATGCTCTAGCATCTGATGTCTCTGAGATTAGCGCACTACAGGATACATGGTATGAGGAGTGGTATCATCATACGTTTCCTGATGGTGCGTCCCCCAGCAGCCCTCCACCAGGGGGTGTTATATACATTGCTGATTCTTCTGACGATGATCACGTGGGGGATTGATGACATTGACTGTTATGATGGGTGGTATATTTGATTGTACTCGGTTCTTTTGAGCCTTCTTGACTTTGATGCGATATGATGCATCTAACATTTTGCATGTATTTTATATTTGCCCTATCATGTTTAGGATGTTGGCTTATATGTGCACACATAATTACTATCTGCCTGTATGCCTCATTCTATATTATTATGCATGCTTATGGTTTTTCTTATGATGTCATGCCCATATGATACATATGTTTGTGTTACCATGCCCTATTCTTGTCATATATATTCATATGTTTATCAAAAAATTCAAATCGTATCTTTGTTGTTTTGGGATACCCCTAGGATTGAGGGGGAGTATGGTTGAACTTAACAGCCCCTCTAGACCCTTTTCGGTGTTCGACAAAGGGGGAGAGTGTGGTTGGTTAAGTTTAGGATGATTATATTGTAGGGGGAGGATCTTGATTCCCCTATGATTCTGAAAGTTGAGAAATTGATTGAGAATCCCTAAACTTAAAATCGGATTGTCAAACAACAAAAAGGGGGAGATTGTTGATGCAGTCTAACCCTAATTGTTCTTTTGGTGTTGACACCGATTTAAGTTTAGGTTGATGATTATGATGATTATGGTTAAGTCCTGATCAGGGATTAGGCATGTTATGGAAAATCCTAACCTGGAGGGTTAGGTATGGAAAATCCTAGCTTGGAGGGCTAGGTGTTGGAATGTCCTAATTCGGAAGGGTTGGGTGAAAATTCCTAGCTTGGAGGGCTAGGTGAAAAGTCCTAACTTGGAGGGTTAGGTGAAAAGTCCCAACTTGGAGGGTTAGGTGAAAAATCCTGGCTTGGAGGGTCAGGTTCTAGCTTGGAGGGCTAGGTGTGGAAAAGTTCTAACTCGGAAGGTTGGGTGACAAGTCCTAGCTTGGAGGGCTAGGTGAAAAGTCCTAACTTGGAGGGTTAGGTGAAAAGTCCCAACTAGAGGGTTAGGTGAAAAATCCTGGCTTGGAGAGTCAGGTCCTAACTTGGAGGGCTAGGTTGGATGAAACCCTAGCTTGGAAGGCTAGGTTGGAGCCCCTGGATCGGTCTGGTGACCGATCAGGGAGTATGTGTTTAACCCACTGCTTGGCTCCTGATCGGTCTGGTGACCGATCAGGGAGCACACAGTGAGGTTGAGTTCTTGTGTTGATCTGCTCCTGATCGGTCTGGTGACCGATCTGGATCACTGTGCAGATCGTTCTGGAGAACGATCCAGCGTCGCGGGTTCCTCACTATGATTGATCAGGACAGAGCCTGATCGGTCTGGTCATGACCTGATCGGTCTGGTGTCCAATCAGGAGGCTCCCTGATCGGTCCGGTGACCGATCATGAGGTTTGGACTGCGAAGCTCAGAAATCGCCCGGCAAAGGGGTGGATCGGTCTGGTGATCAATCCACAACCTGGGATCGGTCTGGTGATTGGTCCAGGAAAGTCCCAGAGAAATTGTGATTTCTGATTAAGCGTTGGGTACCGATCAGGACGGATCCTGATCGGTCTGAACCCATCCTGATCGGTCTGGTGACCGATCAGGAGGCTCCCTGATCGGTCCGGTGACCGATCACTTTAATTCAAAATGCACTGTCAGACGCTCTGATCGTGTTTGAACGTATCCGATTCTCTGCGTTTCATCTCTGATGCTCGATTTTCTGTTTGATATACTGCTCTAATGATCTGATTAAGCTGCAAATGACAGGGAAGGATTCAAACACTCAAGGAGAGTCAAAGGTGGCCTTTCCTTGGAGCAGGTTTGTCCGTTTTCCATCTCAAGTTGCAACGGCTGGAGCTGCTGACTAGAGCTGCTGACTGGAGGGAGTCCAAGGAGAGCTCAGTGGTAGCTGGCGTTGGCAGGTAAGCAGCTGGAGGCTGCTGTGAGATGGTGTCACCTGTGCTCAGTGGAGAAACAAAAGGGCGTAGAGGAGAAGACCAGGAAAGAGTTCGCTGAAACGTTCTTCTGGCTTAAGTTCTTGCTGCGCATTGGTGTTCTCCACATCTTGCTTGTGTGTTCTGAAGCTTCATCATCTTGAGCAAGCAATTGTAATCAGTGAAGTGACCATCTCTTGCTTGAGCACTTAGAGGAAGGAACAAGAGGCTTTGAGTCCGACAGCGAGAAGACACGGGGAAAGGGTTCTTGCATGAGATCGTCGTTGGGTGGAGCTCGGGAAAGCTTGCTGTGTTCTTGTCTTTGCTAAGTGCTAAGTAAGATCTTTCTTGTGTTTCATTGTGCTTAAAACTATATCCTTGATTGAAACGCTGTGGAGAGGTTACTCCACCGAGAATGAGGTTGCTTTCTATCCGGTGTTCACCGGGGCTTGATCTGTCGACGATCAAGGGATCGCCCACCTTACGGGCACGCCAAGGAGTAGGGGCAAGTTATCCCCGAACCTTGTAAACCCTCTTTGTTAGCGATCTTGCTAGTTGTGTTAGTTTGTTTTTGTTTTCTATTTTTCTGCATACTCTGTTCTTGCTACTTCCGCTGTGCTACTAACAAATCAAAGTGCAGAAATTTGATAAGCTCAAAGTCCAAGTGTTTGGCTATATTCACCCCCCCCCCCTCTCTAGCCATCCGGGTTCCAACAATCTAAAACCCAAGTCCAAGCATGGGTCCCCAAGCTGTGTTTAAATAAACCAGCTAGACCAAACCAGTATTGGATCTCTAAGGACAAGATTCATATCTTGCCTAACCCTTATCGAGGCTTTAGTCCAGGGGGAGCCGATACAAAAACCATTTTTATATGTAAATGATCTATTACTTAATTGTTTGCCTGATTGTTTATCTTTTTTAATTTTTTTTATCATGCTTAGATTTAGGACTTGTTAGATTAAGGACAAAAGATTTAATTAAAATTTGAACAATATAGTATTGGGTGGAGGTGAGATGATAGTACGTTAGGGAAGCCCTTCTAATAAGGTCAAGTATATCCTACTTGGTCTGTTTAGTCTGGTGGAACTAGCCGAAGCTACCGATCCAAGACCCAAACTAGTTAGACCAAAATCTTTCAAGAAGTAACTTGAAGATGAATTTTCAGTAAAAGGCTTTGTCAAGGAAAGGGTTTTTGCTCCAATAAGGCTATGGCCAAAGAAGGCCTTGTGCCTCGCCAAGACCTGGAAGCCAATTACTGAAAATGAAATTCACTTTACTACTTGTTAAATTTGAATCTAACACAAATTTCAATTAATCTTAGATTTAACACATTTTTCAAAATCAATAAACTTAACCTTATCAATTTTTCAAAATTAATTTAATGTCTTCAAAATTGACCATGCTTTTCAAAATTAAAAACCTATCTCACAAAACCCATAAGGTTAACGTGATTAATAACACTAGACTGGGTGAGACAGACTAGGTTGTGAAAGTCAATTTAAGCTATCCCTAACTCTAATTGGATCCAAATCAATAAATACTTTATGTGTAGGAACATAAAGATTTGGACCAATGGATGTTGGATAGTGGATGCTCCAGACACATAACTGGAGACAAATTAAAATTCACCAAAATCAAGTTCAAAAACCTAGGCTCAGTAGCATTTGGCAACAATGCTACACTCAAAGTCATTGGGTCAGGTAACATTGAACTCAAGTCTGATTTTGTGATTAAGAAAGTACTCTTGGTTGAAAATTTTAAATTCAATTTGCATAGTATAAGTCAACTATGTGATACCGGCTACGTAGTTACATTCACCAACTCTGACTGCCTGATTAGAAAGCTCCAAGACTCAGAAGTTAAGCTTAAGGGTACTAGGAAAAACAACGTTTATACTATTAATTTACCTTTAGTAGCAAAATGCTTCTTGACTCAATTAGAAGAATCCAACCTCTGGCATAGGAGATTAGGTCACACTCATGTCAAACTAATTTCTAAAATTACTCAACTTGGTTTAATTAAAGATGTACCAAAAATTAAGAATTTTGAAAACACAATCTGTAATTCATGTAAACAAGGTAAACAAACTAAGTCTACTCATAAACCAATTCAATCAGACATAACCCAAACAACACTTGAGCTCCTCCACTTTGACCTATTTGATTCACACGAAGCTAAGTCGCTAAGCGGGAATCAGTACTGCTTAGTAATTATCGATGATTACTCTAGGTTCACCTGGGTTAGGTTCCTGAAAGCTAAGGATGAAACCTTAAATCTATTTATCGACTTATGCAAAATAATTGAAAACCAAAATGATACTAAGATTAAGAGACTTAGGAGTGATCACGGGGGAAAATTAAAAAATCAAAGGTTTGAGGAATTCTGCAAAATCAATGGGTATATACATGAGTTTTCCTGTCCTAGAATCCCCCAACAAAATGGGATAGTGGAGAGAAAAAATAGAACCCTTCAGGAAGCCGCTAGAACCATGTTGAATGAATTTAACCTAGCTAACCAATTTTGGGCAGATGCGGTAAGTACGGTATGCTACATCCAAAATAGGGTTCTAATTAACAAAAGACATAATAAAACCCCCTTATGAACTATATTATCATAGACTGCCTAACCTACACTACCTAATAGTCTTTGGGTGCAAAGTCCATATCTTGAACACGAAGGACTACCTAGGTAAGTTTCAATCCAAGTCAACCCCAGGGATCTTCTTAGGATATTCAACAACTAGTAGGGTCTATAGGGTTTATAATAAACAAACTCACAAAATTGAGGAAACTACTAACTTAATTTTTGATAAGGAAATTGAACCAAAAACGGATAATCAAAACTTGAACCAATAAAATATTGATCAGGAAGACAGTGAACCAACAATTGAACCATCAATTGAACCACTAATTGAACCTCTAAATGAACTAAGCTTGAACCAACTACTGCGGCATCAACCGAACCAATAACTAAACCGATCCAAGTAGTTGAACCAAACCGTCTAGCCGGACCTGAGGCTGAACCTAGTTCTAGAAGAACCAAGAAACCCAGACTCAATCACCCTTCTGATCAAATTATGGGTGATCCAACCTTAGGAGTCAGAACTAGGTCTTCCTATAGGAATCTTAGTCAGATCGTATTAATTTCAAAAATTAAACCTAAGACTATAGAGGAAGCCCTACCTGACCCTGATTGGATCATAGCTATGCAGGAGGAGTTAGCCCAATTTGAAAGAAACCAAGTCTGAGAACTAGTACCTAAACCTGAGGGCAAAACTATTATAGATACTAAATGGGTGTTCAGAAACAAACTAAATGACCAAGGGGAAATTATTAGAAATAAAGTCAGCTTAGTAGCTAAAGGGTATAGTCAGGTCGAAGGGTTAGACTATGATGAAACCTATGCCCCAGTAGCCAGACTTAAGTCAATTAGAATGTTGTTAGCCTTTGTAGCCCATAGAGGGTTTAAGCTATATCATATGGATGTCAAGTCTGCATTTTTAAATGGGTTTATTAAAGAAGAAGTTTATGTAGGGCAACCCCCAGGATTTGAGGACCTAGAAAAACCTGAGTATGTTTTTAAACTTAGAAAAGCACTTTATGGGTTGAAACAAGCACCTAGGGCATGGTATGAACATTTATCAACTTATCTAATTTCTAAGGAATTTAACCAAGGTCAAATTGACTCCACCCTTTTTGTTAAAACCTTAGAAAATGTTATTTTTATTGGCCAAATTTATGTTGATGATATAATTTTTGGATCCACCAACTCTAACTTTCTAAAAGAATTTGTAAAAATAATAGAAAGTGAATTCGAAATGAGCTTGGTAGGTGAGCTCAACTTTTTCTTAGGATTACAAATTAAACAGACTAGAGATGGTAATTATGTTCACCAATCCAAGTATGCTAAAGAGTTAATAAAAAATTCAAAATGGAAAATTCCAAAAGCTTAAGTACTCCTATGGCTACAAATGTCAAAATATATAATGACACTGAAGGAAAGCCTGTAGATCTTAAGCTATACCGAAGCATAATTGGTAGCCTACTTTACTTGACCGCTAGTAGACCTGATATCTTATTTTCTATAGGAATGTGTGCTAGGTACCAAACTTGTGCTAAGGAATCCCACTTAGCAGCCCTAAAACGAGTACTTAGTTACATTAAGGGTACCCTAAATGTAAAGATTTGGTATCCTAGGACTTCCACCTTTGAATTATCAGGATATTCTGACTCTGACTATGCTGGATACAAATTAGATAGAAAAAGTACAAGTGGAAGTTGCCAACTATTAGGACATAGCCTAGTCAGCTGGTGTAGTAGAAAGGAACACTGCGTAGCCTTGTCCACAACAGAAGCAGAATATGTTACCCTAGGAGAATGTGTAGCACAACTTTTGTGGATGATGCACACTCTTAAGGACTTCCATCTTGACTAGACCGAAACCCAAGTCTATATTGATAACATTAGTTCAATCAACTTGACTAAAAACCCAATTCAATATTTCCGAACAAAACATATAGAAGTTAAACATCATTTTGTAAGGGATCATGTAGCCAGGGGTGAAATAGTACTTAATCATGTGGACTCAAAATCCAACTTAGCTGATATCTTTACCAAACCCTTACCTGAGTCTGAGTTTAGCTCACTAAGAAGGCAGTTAGGGGCGTGCTTAGTAGAATAGGACTGATCTATATTGTTTTTTTTTAAATCTTCCTATTTTTCTTAATTTTTTCGAAAATTAGCAAATTTATCATTTCATTTATCAAGTTTTTGAAATTTAAAATGATTTTCCGACTTAGTTTTCTTTTCAAAAACTACCCCCTTCAAAACTAGGGCTTTTTCGCAAATGAACTTAGCTTAGACCCTAACCCTAGAACTGCATGCACCTATAGATTTAGAAACCAGCATCTCACAAGCACCTTAGGGTACTTTTGATTGATAACCTATACTGGGTTGAGATGTTTAGGTCTATGCCTTGATTCAAGATGCTTTAAGTCAGTGCATCTGCAGTAATTGGGACAATAAATACAAGTTGAACTGCAATCTGGTTAAGTCTCAAGCTTAGAAACTCTAACTTGATCAGATCACTTAACTTGACTAACCCTAGCGAAAACTACTATTTATGACAGTTAGTAAGTAGCTAACAGGGTTAGACAGGACCCGAACAAGATCGGTTTAATTTGGTTTGGTCCAGTTTTTTTAATCATTAGAGTTGGTTCAATACAGAATTTCAATTTCTTACTAGCTCTAATTTACTTGTTGTAATTGGTATCAATTTTTTGATATATGACAAAGGGGAAGAGAAGCAAAAGGAAGAGGGAAATTTTTTTTTCAATTTTTCAAATTTCTCAAAATTTCCATCTCTATTCAAAAAGTAAAGAGTTCTAAGTGCTCAGTTTTTAAGTACTCCAAAGTTTATTCTAAAGTTTTTTTAATATACATAAAAAATGTATTCAAATTTTTCTAAGTATTTTTAAGTTCTTTCAAAATACTTCGAAAAGGTTTCAAAAATTTCTAAGTGTGTTTTGAAAAACATTTTCTAAAGAAAATTTCTCTTAGTAAACAAAATGCGCCTGAGCTAATTTCCTTTCTCTAAAAACTTTTTGGCAAATGGTGCTAAGTAAATTTTTCCTTAGTAAACAAAGTTTGATAAAAAATAATGGTTAAAGATCTTTTGGCGAAGATGTGTTAAGCAAATTCTTTCTAAGGTTGGAAAATTCTTCCCAAGCTCTCAAAACTGAAACTTTTTAAGGGAAATCAGTTTTCAAAATTTGTTTTGCCTAAATAAACTTTTTAAAGATGTTGAAACAAAAATTAGGCTTACAAAATATTTTCAAAATTGTCTAAGTGCTGAAAAGCTCTTAAGTTTTTTTTAAACCTTTAGTCAAAACCTAAAAGCTTTTCGCTAAATTTTGAAAAACACTTAGCACTTAGATAGTTTACAAAACTCGCATGACATTGAAAATTTCAGGGGGAGAATGTGCAATTCAAGGGGAGATAAATTTCTATTGTTAGATTATTACTGTTGTTAGATTGCTATAATATGTTCTTAACTTAACTTTTTGAACCATGTTGTCATAAATCAAAAAGGGGGAGATTGTTGGTGTCGGAAGCACCAAAGTCAAACCTATGTTTTGATGATGGCAAAGGGTTCGGAAGTTAAGATTTGGTTGTGATCTAACAAGCTTATTAAGTGTGCAGGAAAGTCCTAGGTACACTAGGCACTAAGTCCTGGTTCATTGAATTGGACACTAAGTCCTGGTTCATTGAATTGGGCACTAAGTCCTGGCCGCGGGTTGGGCAATAATACCTGGTGAGTGAAGCTGGGCACTAAGACCTGGTCAAGGATTGGCACCGAAGACCTGGTGAGTGAAGCTGGACAAAAGTCCAACCAGAGGAGCCGTTTGGCAAAAAGGTAAATTCTCCCGAGAGGAGTAGGTGAGGATGCGTTCCCCGTAGGAGGGAACATTAGGCGTCAATTCGACCTAGGGTTCCATTTGGGAGACCCAAAGTCAGAACCAAGATAGCTTAGGCTGTAAATAATGTTTAATATATCATGTATATTTGCTTCTTGTGTTTGGAACTAACCCTGGTTGTAGGAAACAAAGGGACTGTGTTTCTGCAGCTCAGGTGCCTCATTGGAAGGTGGCGCCTCACTGGGCAAGGCGCCTGTGTGGATACAGGTGCCCCAGTTCAAGGCTAAACCAAGCCATCGAAGCAAACTACCACGGAAGCCTTTGGACCAAGTCAAGCTAGGTGCCTGTGTTAACACAGGTGCCCCAGTCAGCTCAAGCGCCTCAACGAAGGGGATAGATGCTGGCCAAGCCTACAGATTAGAGTTCGCACAGGAGAGGCCACGTGTCAGGTGCCCCCTTCAACACAGGCGCTCCAGCGACCAGTATAAATAAGGGTTCACCCCCAAGGCTTCAGAACAACTCGAATATCTCGCTCTCAACACTTTCGTTCAAGCGCTACGCTCCGACACGCTCTGCACTCGCGATTCAGGCACCGACGATGACCCACTGCTCCGAGCTTCCAACCACTCCGGTCGTCGATAAAGTTTATTTTCGTAATGTGTTGTAATTTAATTTTCAATTCTATATTTTGTACTCCAACTTGTAAACATTTTTACAAGTTGAACATCTCGCTCTCAACACTTTCGTTCAGAACAACTCGAACAACTCGAACATCTCGTCGGCTTCAGAACAACTCGAACATCTCGCTCTCAACACTTTCGTTCAAGCGCTACGCTCCGACACGCTCTGCACTCGCGATTCAGGCGCCGACGATGACCCACTGCTCCGAACTTCCAACCACTCCGGTCGTCGGTAAAGTTTATTTTCGTAATGTGTTGTAATTTAATTTTCAATTCTATATTTTGTACTCTAACTTGTAAACATTTTTACGAATATAGAATTGCCCATCGTAAATGGTCAAGGACCGTGGGCCTTGGAGTAGGAACTGATTGCGACTCCGAACCAAGTAAAAAGAAAGATTGTTGGCGATTGTTTTTGTGTTTTCTGCTGCGTAATTTCTCTTAATCATTAGAAAATTTTACAATCGATATTCACACCCCCCTCTATCGATTTACTCCGATCCAACACCAAGAACTGATGAACGGACTACACATGATAGGTCATAAGGTTGAAAATCGTGACCTAATCAAGTATACACTAAATTCGTTCCCTAGAAATTCATTGTGGGCATCTATGGTTGATGCTTATAAGGTTTCAAGGAACCTTTCAGATATTAAACTAGATGAACTCTTTTCTGAGTTAGAACTCCATGACCAAACTAATACTTCACAGGTCGAAAAGGGTATAGCCTTTTTTGCAGGAAAAGTCCCTGGGAAGCAAAAGAAGAAAAAGTCACAACCGATATCCAAGTCAGATTCCGACTCAGAATCTTATGACGACGGAATCAATTATCCGTAGTTGGTCCGGATGGCCCGGAGCCACTACAAGATGATAAAGGGCCAAATAAAGAAGAAGAAGGCAAACTAGCAAAAGGATGATCCAGTTGAACCTTCTACCAGTCAAAAAGTAAAAAGTGAGGTAACCTATTATGGGTGCAACAAGAAGGGTCACTACAAATCGGAGTGTCAAAACTTGAAGGAAAACAAGAAGAACAAGAGGAAGAAGGCGCTCAAAGCTACGTGGGACGAGTCATCTTCAAAAGAAGAAGAAGAAGTACCACACGCCAACCTCCTCGCACTGACAACATCAAAAAATCTTAACATCGAATCGGAATCGGAGCCAGAAGAAAGCATTGGAACCGGAAGGCTCTAAATTTCATAAGATGGTCAAATAACGGTAAGAAGTTATCCCGAATCTTAGCATTACGACCTAATTTCCTATCTGTCACGTAAATTGGCTAAAGCCAATGTTTGAGTCGAATCCCTTCTACAGGAAGTCAAAATCCTGAAAGAGGGAGTCAACTCTAGCTCCTTGACTGAACCAGTTCAGGAAGGAACCTCCACTCAAGTCCAAAAACTTGAGGAGGAGAATTCCTCCTTGAAATCTCAGGTAAAGGAACTTAGAGTTGCGTTAGAACAATTCACCTTGGGTTCCAAGAGTCTTAACATGATTCATAGAAAACAAAAATATGTTATAAATCGATCCGAACTTGGTAATCGAACCAACTCAGGGTACAGATCTTACTACTCTATGTTGAACCCAAGTAGAACCTGAGTCCAAGCATGGGTCCCAAAATTATGCTTGACAAATCAAGCTAGAACAAACCAATATTGGATTCCCAAGGACAAGATTCACATCTTGCCTAACCCATACCGAGGCTTTAGTCCAGGGGGAGCCAATATAAAAACCATTTTTATAGTTAGTTAAATTATTCATTTCTTTTTCTTGTTGTTTGATGCTTATTTATTTTTTTAAAAAATATTATGCTTAGACATAGGAACGGTTAGATAAGGATCTGACTTAATTGAAACTTGTACAACCTAGTATTAGGGTAGGGAGAGATGATAGTACGTTAGGGAAGCTTGTCTAAAATGTCAGGTAGGGTAAGGCGTACCCTATTTTGTCCTATTAGTCAGGTGGAAATAACCAAAGCTACCTCACCAAATCCTCAACTAGTTAGACCATGGTTTCTTAAAAAGTAATTTGAGAATAAAATTTCTTTAAAAGGCATTGTCTAGGAAAGGGTTGATGATCCAATAACGCTACAGCCAAAGAAGACCTCTATGTCTCGCCAAGACCTGGAAGCCAATTATTGAAATTTAAATTCATCTTACTAATTGTTAACCTAAATCTAAACTTAATTAAATTTAATTAAAGTTAACTAAATTAAACATAATTAAAGTTAACTAAATTCAAATTAATAACTCAATTTAATATTTTCAAAAATCAAACTTAATGTTTTCAAAAATTCAATTTAACATTTTTCAAAAATAAACCATAATGTTTTTAAAAATTCAATTTAATATTTTTCAAAAATCAAACTTAATGTTTTCAAAAATTCAATTTAACATTTTTCAAAATTCAACTTAATGTTTTCAAAAATTCAATTTAACATTTTTCAAAATTCAACTTAATGTTTTCAAAAATTCAATTTATAATTTTTCAAAAATCAAACTTAATGTTTTCAAAAATTCAATTTAACATTTTTTAAAACTCAATCTTAATGTTTTCAAAAATTCAATTTAACATTTTTCAAAAATCAAACTTAATGTTTTCAAAAATTCAATTTAACATTTTTCAAAATTCAATTTAATGTTTTCAAAAATTCAATTTAACATTTTTCATAAATGAAACTTAATGTCTTCAAAAATTCAATTTAACATTTTTCAAAAATTAAACTTAATGTTTTAAAAAATTCAATTTAATATTTTTCAAAAATCAGACTTAATGTTTTCAAAAATTCAATTTAACATTTTTTAAAAACTAAACTTAATGTCTTCAAAAATCTAACTTAATATTTTTTAAAATCCAACTTAATGTTTTCATAAATTCAATCAAATGTTTCCCAAATTCAATTTAATATTTTTCAAAATCTAACTTAAATTCAAAGTTTAAATTTTCAACTCAAACTAAGTTTTTTTTTACTTAGCCAACCTTTTGAAATTTACACAAAATTGAGAATAGGCTTTGATTGAAGAAAATACCCCGATCAAAATTATGGTCAATCGGGCGCTCGAGAACCTCTTGGGCGCCCAATGCTTTCCCAGCATATGAGGCAGTCAAAGGCTGCCACACCTGAGCCAAGCCTGAATTCAAGCACCTGAGTAAGACCTCGAGCGCCTCACCTCTGCCACGGGCACCTATTGACCCTCACGGGCGCCCGGGAACGACTATATAAGCCCTCGCCCATGGCATGTAACGCCCCAAAATTCTCATTTTTAGTTCATAAAGTCCTTGAAAGTAGTTAGAAATGTTTTATAAATATTCTAGATATTTTTAGGAATTTTTAGAATATTTTTATGGAATTTTCCGAGTCCGTTTAGTATTTTAAAAAAAAATAAAAAGAAAAAAATGGAAAAACCACTTAAGGGCAGCCGGAGTTCGAACCCGCGACCACTGCGAGACCAAGAGCGCGCGCGACCAGCTAGGCTAGGGTATCAAGCACAGCAAAGGATGGAGAGACCTATATTTAAGGTGTAGTTAGGTGAATCCGCCCCATAAGTATAAATAGGTAATTAAAGAGAGAAGTTTTATTTTCTCTCCTCTCCAAACCCTCACGCCGACCCCTCCTCTTCTGGGCGAAACTACACCAAGCTCTAGGGGGCCGGTTAAGGCTCTTCTCCAAGAGATCTTCTAATATTTGGAATCCCCGCGACGAGAGGAACGCGTAGGTGCGAAGAATTCTCCGAGATCTCAAGTTTCTTCCGAGTCCTAGACGTCAATCTTGGTTGTAAGTCCAAGATATCAATGTAAGTACTGCTCACCTGTAGTAAGAGGCGGTTTTTCCGCAAGAATTTCCCTTAAAAGTTTTTAAAAAGAGATGTTTACTTCTTGTTAAGATTATTGCATGTGATCTTAGTTTATTATATGCTATATATATATATATTATTGAGTGCCCTATATGAGATTAGGGTCCAAGAAAAGCTATGAGAAAAGAAAAGAGAAGATAAAGATAAGAAAAGAAAAGGCCAAGGCCTTAAGAAATCCCCAAAAGTCAAGACTTAGGGATTTTAGCACGCAAGGTGCTCGAGAAAATGCCAAGGCATTTACAGATAAGAAAGAAAAGAAAGAAAAGCTATTTTATTTTCTAAGGCCAGTACCCGGCGTCCAAGGGCGTCGTTAAAGAAATCCAGGTGTCCAATTCCAAGGTCTTGGCCCTGGTAGACCAAGGTCTGCTCTATTAGGATTGGTGGCTCGCTACCCCAACCTTTTAGGGAACGCGCATGAGATGGTACTTACGTCTTCAGTGGATCCAAGTGATTATTATTTTCAAGTATATGCTTTAGCAAAGTTTCTAAAGTTTAAAGACTTTTCAAAAAGTTAAAGAATAGCTAAAGTTTCAAGTTGAGCCAAGAAAAGTAAATTGAGATTTATTAATGCTTGAGTATGCATGTTTTGAGTTACACATGTTCTTAGTTTTCTTTCAAGCATATAAGTATCTCATGTGATTTCATATTGTTCAAGAAGCATGTTTGCACATTTCGAGATTTTGTGAGCTAGATAGTACTTACTAAGCTTTTTGCTTACTAGTTGCATTTCCTCTTACTGCAGATAAAGGTAAAGGCAAGCAATTCTGAAGGAAGGCAACGAGGCGGTGCTGAGTAAAGTGTGTGTGGTGGCTGATTTTGGAGAGATCCTTGAGACGAGACAATTTAGTTATTTGAATTACAATGTTTTAGTTTATTCAAATTTCAAGTTCTTGCTTTATGGAGTTTAGCGAACATTTAAGCTTTGGATAGTTTAACATGCTCAATTTCTTAGAGTAAAGATTCCATGTCATTTTATTTAGCATACATATCCTTATGATTGCATTGGATGAGTAGAAGTGTGAGTAGTTTGAAATATTGATACTTTGTTAGAGAAATAGATGCATGTGCCAAGATAGTATTAATTTCCCTTTGAATCAAGTTTTTATTGCTTAAGTATGTCTAGAAAAGTTGCTTTCTCATTTGATAATGCCTTAGGGATGTTTCAGAATTTTGTGTGATAAGTTTCAATGGTTAGAAGTTAAGTTTGGTACCAACTCTAGCTTAAAGTCTATGTAGATTTTTCATAACTTGCTAAATTCCGCAAAAGTCCTAATTTCAAGTTTATGGATTCGTTTTGATTGGCTAAATTGTTTAGAAAACTGGTATAGAGTATAGAAATGGTGTCATGATTTTATATGGCTCGAAACTATATGTTTGGTGGGCTTTTGAAACAAGGCGTCGAATCTGAAAAAACATGTTTCAGACTTATCAGTCGACTGGTACAGTATCAGTCGACTGATACCCGTAAGCTGAGTTGGGCGAGACAAGTTTCAATAAGTATTCTCTTACGAGTTTTTGAGAAAGAAAGTGTGACATGGTATCATGCATGACTATTTAAGTTAGAATATCATTCTTAAATAGATTAAAAAGAAAAAAAAGATTTCCGCATTTTTAGTCGTGCATTAGAGTCGAGAAGTAGACAAAAGTAACGATCCGTCTAAGGCAGGAGAAGGCGGGTCGCTACAGGTGGTATCAGAGCAGTTCCCATTCTCCAGCATCACACACACATCAGCATCAACCTTGCCGTCTTCAAGTAAGAAAGTTTTAAGTTTCAGTTTTTCTATTGCTCCTTTATTTAATTGCAGTATAGAGAAATGCTTAGGTACTACTCATATGTGCATAGAACAAGGAAGCATGTTTAATACCTTAGTATCACGGAATCATGTTTAATCCCTAGAATGGATATTAGAGAAATGCTTAAGTACTTACTTGATTTTCCCAAAAGTAAGTTTTGGGATTATGGCACGCAAGGTGCTTGATAAAAGTTTTGAGTAAGACCAAGGTCTTACTAAGCCCTAGAACGAATTCTAGGACTAAGAAATGAGATAAGAATCAAGACCAAGGTCTTGTTATATCCTAAAGCAAGTTTGGGAACATTACCATTAAGTGTTAAGTTATACATTTGAGGACGTCCTAGAAAGGCCCAAAACGAGGAGCAAGCTCCTAGAGGGCAAGAGGCAACAGAGTCAGTACCCCCACCAAATCTCTTAGACGTGGTGGCTCAGTCACAGAGACAGTTAGCAGAACAACAGCAAGTTATTGCCACTAGGATGGCTAACTAGCAGGTCGTTATTATTACCTCGCCGGTGGCGAATGTAGTGGCACCAGTTGTGATCGAAGACCCATCGATTACATCTGTAGTCCGGCAAGGGGGGTAAGGCAAGAAGCGTACCTCATTCAGTAGAAGAAACTGAAGCCAGGGAACTTCCCAGGCACAAGCAAACCATGGGATGCTTAAGCATGGTTCAAAACGTTGGAAAGAATAGTAGGGCTACTGGACTGGCATGAGGTAGAGAAGATAAAGTGTGCATCTTTCTGCCTTACGGGAGATGCTAGAATATAGTGGAAGAGAGTCAAGGCCAAGAGAAATGTCAGCCAGATGACATGGGCCGACTTCGAGACTGAGTTCTTCGAAGAATACTTTCACATGCAAGTAACCAACAAGCATCATGATGAATTCACGGAGTTCAGACAAGGAGAACTATCCGTGGATGAAGCAGTGAAGATGTTTAAGCGGTTAGCTCATCTGTGCCCAGAGCTAGTTAGCACAGAAAAAGAGATAGTTAGGCTAATGCTCAAGATGTTAAGGCCTGAGATAGCGTTAAAGGGGGCTAGCGGTGTTAAGAGGCTGCAAACCTCCGAAGAACTAATAAGTAGTGCTTTGATCACTGAGCACTACTTAAACAGTATAAAGGCCACCAGGAAGGTTGAACGAGGAAGTTCTTAACAACCTTACCGTCAGGGGAAGTGATGGCCTCTACTGAGAGGCTAAGGGCAGTATCAATCTAGATTTCCAACCGAGAGCTCTACAGTGACTTGGTAGTCCTTGAAATGAAGGATTACGATGTCATTTTAGGAATGGACTTCTTGAGCAAGTATAATGCTTCTATAGACTGCCGCAAGAGAAAAGTCAAGTTCACACCGGAAGCAGAACCTTCATTTGAGTTTATTGGAGACCCAAGGAGAAAGATAAATAGGTTCCTATCTACCTTACAAGCTCAGAGAATGTTAGAGAAGGGGTGCTCTGGTTCTAGCTCATATAGTGGATGCAAGTCAAGGAGAAGGATTGAAGAGAGAAGTAGTGAGGGTAATCTGTGACTATCCTGAGGTGTTTCCTGAAGAGTTACCAGGACTCCTTCCCAATCGGGAAATTGAGTTTGACATTGAGTTGGCCCCAGGAACCAACCCAATTTCGAAGGCACCTTATCGCATGACACCAGCAGAACTGAAAGAATTACAAGAACAATTGCAAGAGCTGCTTGACAAGGGTTTCATCCGCCCTAGTCATTCACCTTGGGGAGCTCCTGTACTGTTTGTCAAGAAGAAAGATGGATCTATGCGAATGTGCATAGATTATCGAGCTTTGAATAAGGTAACCATCAAGAACAGATATCCTTTGCCAAGGATAGATGATTTATTTGATCAGCTGAAGGGAGCCACAGTGTTCTCCAAGATAGATCTGCGATCAAGTTACCATCAACTCAGAGTGAAGGAGAGTGATGTGCCAAGGACTGCTTTCAGTACAAGATATGGGCACTATGAGTTTCTGGTCATGCCCTTTGGAGTGACAAATGCCCCTGCGACGTTTATGGATCTAATGAATAGAGTGTTCAAGGATTTTCTGGACAAGTTCTTCATTGTCTTCATTGATGATATCCTAGTGTATTCAAAGACTCGGAAAGAACATGAAGAACACCTGAAGATAGTGTTGCAAAGCTTACACCAGAAGGAGTTGTACGCCAAATTCTCAAAGTGTGAGTTTTGGCTTGATCAGGTGGCCTTCCTAGGCCACATTATTTCCAAGGAAGGTATTATGGTAGACCCAGCCAAGATTGAAGCAGTTAGTAACTGGAGTCAACAAAAAAAAATGCCAGTGAGATCAGAAGTTTCTTAGGCCTGGCAGGATATTACAGAAAATTCGTGGAGGACTTTTCCAGAATAGCCTCTCCACTCACAGCCCTGACCAGGAGGAATCAGAAGTGTGAATGGTCAGATAAATGCGAGCACAGTTTTCTAGAGCTGAAGAAGAGACTGACCAGTGCTCCCATCTTGACTGTTCCAGAGAGTGACAAGGCCTTTGACATCTACAGTGATGCATCCAAGATGGGCCTTGGAGCTGTCCTCATACAAGATGGTAAAGTAATAGCATATGCCTCCAGACAGCTCAAGGACTATGAGAAGAATTACCCTACCCACGACCTTGAGCTAGCAGCTGTGGTTTTTGCACTGAAGCTTTGGAGACACTACCTGTATGGAGTGCAGTGCAGGATCTTCACAGACCATCAGAGTTTGAAGTACTTCTTCACTCAGAAGGACCTAAATATGAGGCAGCGCAGGTGGCTAGAGTTGGTCAAAGATTATGACTGTGAAATCCTCTACCACCCAGGTAAAGCTAATAAAGTGGCAGATGCACTGAGCAGAAAATCCTGTACAGCACTGATGTTCCTTTCATCACTGTCTCTACCACTTCAGAAGGAAATAAAGGATTTTGGAGTCGAGGTAATAATTGGGCAACTTTCTGCATTGACTCTAGAGTCAACCCTGCTTGTGGATATACAAAGAAAGCAAAGTCAAGACTCGGAAATCCAGAAGATCAAGCAGGGGATCCAAGAGGCAGAAAATTCAGAGTTTCGAGTATCAGATAGTGGCATCCTCTATTTTGGAGACCGCCTTTGCGTCCCCAATGATGAGGAACTAAGAAAGAATATTTTAGAAGAAGCCCACAGTACCCCGTATTCTATGCATCCTGGTTCTACCAAGATGTACCAAGATTTAAGACAAAGGTTCTGGTGGTCTGGACTCAAGCGAGACGTGGCCAGATATATCAGTACCTGCTTGACCTGCCAGAGAGTCAAAGCAGAGCACCAGAGACCAGGAGGAGTTCTACAGCCACTTCCCATTCCAGAGTGGAAGTGGGAAGAAATATCCATGGACTTTATCACAGGCCTCCCAAGGACCACCCATGGACACGATGCAATATGGGTGATAGTGAACAGATTGACCAAGTCTGCCCGCTTCCTAGCCATCAAGTTATCGCATTCGGTAGAGCAATTAGCACAGCTGTACGTGAAAGAAGTGATCAGGCTTCACGGAGTTCCGAAGTCGATCGTGTCTGACAGAGATGGGCGGTTCATCTCCCATTTTTGGAGGTGTGTTCAGGACGCCCTAGGCACCAGACTTCAGTTCAGCACAGCTTTCCATCCCCAGACAGATGGACAAACAGAGAGAGTAAATCAGATTTTAGAAGACATGCTCAGGGCTTGTGCGTTGGACTTTAAAGGTGTTGGTGCAAATTTCTGTGCTTAGCTGAGTTTGCCTACAACAATAGCTATCAGGCCACCATCAGGATGGCACCTTATGAGGCATTGTATGGCAGAAATGCAGATCACCCATATGTTGGCAAGAAGCTGGTGAGAAGAAAGAGATGGAGTCAGGACTAGGCAGCCAGACTGAGCTTATAGATGAGACCACTCAGGCTATCCAGATGATCCGCCAGAGGATTGAGACTGCCCAGAGTAGACAGAAAAGTTATCTGACACACGCCGTAGGCCACTTGAATTCCAAGTTGGAGATTCAGTATTTCTCAAGGTCGCTCCTATGAAGGGAGTGATGAGATTTGGCAAAAAGGCAAGCTAAGTCCTCGCTACATAGGACCCTACAAGATCATAAAGAGGGTTGGTAAGGTAGCATATGAGCTGGACCTACCAGAGGATATGTCAGCTATCCACAGTACCTTTCATGTCTCTATGCTGAAGAAGTGTATTCACGACCCTAGCCAAGTGATTCAGCCTCAGTCAGTACAGATCCAAGAAGATCTTAGTTATGAGAGCAGACCGACACAGATAGTGGACAAAGCAGTTAAGAGATTAAGAAACAAAGAAGTGCCACTAGTGAAGGTCATCTGGCAGAATCAAAAGCATGAAGAGGCTACTTGGGAACGTGAGGACAGCATGAGAGAGAGATATCCAGAATTATTCTAAGTTCGAGGACGAACTTTTCATAAGGTATGGGGGATTGTAACGCCCCAAAATTCTCATTTTTAGTTCATAAAGTCCTTGAAAGTAGTTAGAAATGTTTTATAAATATTCTAGATATTTTTAGGAATTTTTAGAATATTTTTATGGAATTTTCCGAGTCCGTTTAGTATTTAAAAAAAAATAAAAAGAAAAAAATGGAAAAACCACTTAAGGGCAGCCGGAGTTCGAACCCGCGACCACCGCGAGACCAAGAGCGCGCGCGACCAGCTGGGCTAGGGTATCAAGCACAGCAAAGGATGGAGAGACCTATATTTAAGGTGTAGTTAGGTTAATCCGCCCCATAAGTATAAATAGGTAATTAAAGAGAGAAGTTTTATTTTCTCTCCTCTCCAAACCCTCACGCCGACCCCTCCTCTTCTGGGCGAAACTACACCAAGCTCTAGGGGGCCGGTCAAGGCTCTTCTCCAAGAGATCTTCTAATATTTGGAATCCCCGCGACGAGAGGAACGCGTAGGTGCGAAGAATTCTCCGAGATCTCAAGTTTCTTCCGAGTCCTAGACGTCAATCTTGGTTGTAAGTCCAAGATATCAATGTAAGTACTGCTCACCTGCAGTAAGAGGCGGTTTTTCCGCAAGAATTTCCCTTAAAAGTTTTTAAAAAGAGATGTTTACTTCTTGTTAAGATTATTGCATGTGATCTTAGTTTATTATATGCTATATATATATATTATTGAGTGCCCTATATGAGATTAGGGTCCAAGAAAAGCTATGAGAAAAGAAAAGAGAAGATAAAGATAAGAAAAGAAAAGGCCAAGGCCTTAAGAAATCCCCAAAAGTCAAGACTTAGGGATTTTAGCACGCAAGGTGCTCGAGAAAATGCCAAGGCATTTACAGATAAGAAAGAAAAGAAAGAAAAGCTATTTTATTTTCTAAGGCCAGTACCCGGCGTCCAAGGGCGTCGTTAAAGAAATCCAGGTGTCCAATTCCAAGGTCTTGGCCCTGGTAGACCAAGGTCTGCTCTATTAGGATTGGTGGCTCGCTACCCCAACCTTTTAGGGAACGCGCATGAGATGGTACTTACGTCTTCAGTGGATCCAAGTGATTATTATTTTCAAGTATATGCTTTAGCAAAGTTTCTAAAGTTTAAAGAGTTTTCAAAAAGTTAAAGAATAGCTAAAGTTTCAAGTTGAGCCAAGAAAAGTAAATTGAGATTTATTAATGCTTGAGTATGCATGTTTTGAGTTACACATGTTCTTAGTTTTCTTTCAAGCATATAAGTATCTCATGTGATTTCATATTGTTCAAGAAGCATGTTTGCACATTTCGAGATTTTGTGAGCTAGATAGTACTTACTAAGCTTTTTGCTTACTAGTTGCATTTCCTCTTACTGCAGATAAAGGTAAAGGCAAGCAATTCTGAAGGAAGGCGACGAGGCGGTGCTGAGTAAAGTGTGTGTGGTGGCTGATTTTGGAGAGATCCTTGAGACGAGACAATTTAGTTATTTGAATTACAATGTTTTAGTTTATTCAAATTTCAAGTTCTTGCTTTATGGAGTTTAGCGAACATTTAAGCTTTGGATAGTTTACATGCTCAATTTCTTAGAGTAAAGATTCCATGTCATTTTATTTAGCATACATATCCTTATGATTGCATTGGATGAGTAGAAGTGTGAGTAGTTTGAAATATTGATACTTTGTTAGAGAAATAGATGCATGTGCCAAGATAGTATTAATTTCCCTTTGAATCAAGTTTTTATTGCTTAAGTATGTCTAGAAAAGTTGCTTTCTCATTTGATAATGCCTTAGGGATGTTTCAGAATTTTGTGTGATGAGTTTCAATGGTTAGAAGTTAAGTTTGGTACCAACTCTAGCTTAAAGTCTATGTAGATTTTTCATAACTTGCTAAATTCCGCAAAAGTCCTAATTTCAAGTTTATGGATTCGTTTTGATTGGCTAAATTGTTTAGAAAACTGGTATAGAGTATAGAAATGGTGTCATGATTTTATATGGCTCGAAACTATATGTTTGGTGGGCTTTTGAAACAAGGCGTCGAATCTGAAAAAACATGTTTCAGACTTATCAGTCGACTGGTACATTATCAGTCGACTGATACCCGTAAGCTGAGTTGGGCGAGGCAAGTTTCAATAAGTATTCTCTTACGAGTTTTTGAGAAAGAAAGTGTGACATGGTATCATGCATGACTATTTAAGTTAGAATATCATTCTTAAATAGATTAAAAAGAAAAAAAAAGATTTCTGCATTTTTAGTCGTGCATTAGAGTCGAGAAGTAGACAAAAGTAACGATCCGTCTAAGGCAGGAGAAGGCGGGTCGCTACATGGCACCCTCTCCACACCAAACTCACTACCTCTATCAATACTTCCTCACTTCTAAGAGCTTTCCAAGCATCCCAAGTCTTCCTCTCTTCTTCCTCTCTCACGATGTCTCCTCGGTATATTTTTTTTAAGAGCTTGTCTTTTTCAATTTATTGTTATTAATCAATTTCAATTATTATAAGAGCAAACGTCGTCGTGCCGAGACTGACCCTAGTACCGAGCCTAGCCCTGACCTTAGGTTTCCTACATTAGCCCTATTTAATAAATTTGCTACCACTACGTACAAACCCTTAAAGACCAGCTATCTGAATAGGGGCTTCTTTACCCAGTCTTGTCCCACCGCCATTGATGTTATTACCTACTACCAACTAGAACGATTAGTATACTGTAATCATTCAATAAGCATGACTTTGTGTGCCGTGTTTTATAACAACTGGGTCAAAGATGACGATTTCTGCTACACCACTACTATTCAGACCCTTCCACATACTATTTCTCCTTCTTTCTTTACTAGATTTCTTGGACTACGACCCTCTCAGTCCATGTTCTGTTGTCATCCTCCTATGGATCTTCCCTTTCATGCTCCTTACTCCCACATTACCCTCGACCTTCTCTATTCTTATTTTTTCAGAGGTGAGAGAGATCCGACGGTTCAGAATTTTCGATCTGTCGATCTGCGCATCCAGGGCAACGCCCTTTATCGAGTCCTAGTATGCTGCATTCTGTTGGTGCAAGTTGAATCAGTGATGTCCTCCTCTAAATATTTTAATGTTTGACAATATACTTAAGTCAGTGATACATTGAACAAGGGAAGGGGACTTAAGAGAGGAGTAACAAAATGGACCAAAGTCCTAGTAAATCTAGGCAATAAGTCCTGGTTCGAAGAATTGGGTACTAAGTTCTGGCAAAGGGCTGGGCACCGAAGACCTGCTCGGAAGGTGGGCACTAAGTCCTGGACGAGGACTGGGCAAGAAGACCTGGCCGAGGGTTGGGCACCGAAGACCTGGTTTGAGGAATTGGGCATGAAGACCTGGCCGAGGGTTGGGCACCGAAGTTCTGGACTTAGGGTTTGGGCATGAAGTCTTGGTCCGAGGGACTGAGCAACATAGCTGAGCGATGACTAAGGACAGAAATAGAGATGGGTCGGGGTTTGGACGTCTCGAGATCCGAGAGTGTCGGAGGCTAAGTAAAAGTCCACCCGAAGGACTGGGTGGTAACCGTCTCCTGAATGGAGTAGGTGAAAGGCGCGTTCACGGGGGTGGGAATTTGCGTCGATTCGACCTAGGGTTTCATGGAAATCCGAAGTCAGAACCAAGTCCTTAAGGCTAATATTGTGTGTATATTTGCTTTGTATTCATGTATCTTGCAGGTGCCAAGGATGGATGACAAAGCAGGGAAATCACACAGAAGGCGGCTGGAAGCCTTGAGGGCAGGCGCCCCCATCAATAGGGTCGCCCAACAGCAACCAGGAGCCCCCATCAATAGGGGCGCCTGGCACAAAGAAGGAAAACAGCAGGTTCATGAAGAAGGCAGAATAGGCTTCCATTCAGGCGCCCGGGATGATACAGGCACCCAAGTTGAAAGTTGTATTTACTGTTTCGAGTTCGAAACAGAAATAAGCTTTAATTCAGGCACCCGGGAGGTCCGGGGTGCCCAGGTCAATGGTTTTATCAGCTGCGACGAGTTCGGCGCAGGGATAAGGTTTGACCAAATCCATAGGGGCGCCCCCATCATCACAGGCGCCCAAATGAAGCCTATAAAAGGGGCTTCGACCCCTCTGCTTCAGAAACAACTTTCCGGAACGATTCTGAGCATTTTGACCGACGACATAGCGCTAAAGATGAGGCTCTATGACCGGGAGGCTCCTGGAGGAAGTGCGCGGCACTTCGGAGGTCCAGATCGGCTGAGTTTCAAATCCTTGTTGTTCGGTTTGCTTTTAGTATTTCACAATCAATTTATTATCTTTGTGATTGTACTTCTGCACTATAAGACGGGTTTTCTCCGCCTCCAAAAATTTCGGAAAGGAGACCAATAGTGGACTCACGCCGAGTACATAGGCCTTAGACGTACTGACCCTGAGGGTGATTGTTTGTTTTATTTTTCTGTTTTACTTTTCCGCTGCACTAACGTTCTGAGTCTAGAAAGATCGAAAGTTTCACGAAGTTTACCGAGAAAGATTTACGGTCGATATTCACCCCCCTTTATCGACGGCACCGGTCCTACAAGTGGTATCAGAGCCAGACCGCTCTTCACCAGACTAACCGCCGACGGAGCAACGACGCCAGGAGTTGAGGGGGAGCCCAGGGGTGAATCAGGTACATTTTAATTTTAATGTCAAATTTTAAATTCCATATTATATGCTTCACGTGCAGGGAGAGAGGGCACTACAAAAATCAGTGCCCTACTCGTAAGAATCGTTCCTCACCGACAGCAAAGGAGGCACCAGCGCAAGGAGTCCGGAGGAACAAGGACCACATCAGATGCTTCAAATGCGAGAAATACAGATACTACAAAAATCAGTGTCCGGCAAAGGTACGTAAATTTAATGTTCCGAAAATTTTTAAATCTTCTGCATTTTCTTATGTAAATTATTTAGATAATTTTACTGAAAAATTAAATTGTGTAAATAGGCAAATTTATGTCTTGCATGATCAACTAGATAATGTTGTAGCGACCCGCCTTCTTACTGTCTTTAGACGGATCGTTACTTTTCTCTACTTCTCAACTTTTATACATGACTAAAGAAAATTGCGGAAATCTTGTTTTTTTTTCTTTTAAATTCTGCTAACAATTATATTCTAACTTAAGCAATCATGTATAATAATACCATGCCATACTTTCTTCTCAAATCCCATAGCTAATACCTGTTGAAAACAGCCTTACCCTTCTTAAACTGCCTGTACCAGTCGACTGGTGACGTGGCAGTCGACTGGTACGCCTGTAATCAGTTTTACAGGTTTCGGCCCTTGCTTTCCAAGTCCACCATTCCTTCAATTTCGAGCCATATCAAACTACGACATCATTTCTATACTCTATATCAGTTTCCTAAACAATTTAGCCAATCAAACGAATCCATAAACTTGAATTTAGGACTTTTATGGAAGAAAATAAACTAAACAAGTTTATATAAACTTTAACAATAGAGTTTGTACCAATCTTGACTTCTATGAATTTATAACACCCAATACATGTTCTACGACCTTGCTAAAGCATTATGAAATGTGATTGCAACTTTTCTAAGCATTTTTAAGCAATAAAACTCGATTCAAAAGGAAAATTGATACTATCTTGGCACAAACACCTTTTTCTCTAACAAAGTATCAATATTTCTAACTACTCACACTTTTACTCATCCAATGCAATCATGGGGATATATATGCTAAAGGAAATGACATGGAATCTTTACTCTAAGAAATTTAGCATATAAAACTATCCAAAACTCAAATACTCCATAATCTCCATAAAGCAAGAACTTGAAATTTGAATAAACTTAAACATTGCAATTCAAATAACTAAAATGTCTCGTCTCAAGGATCTCTCCATAATCAGCCACCACACACACTCTACTCAGCACCGCCTCGTCGTCTTCCTTCAGAATTGCTTGCCTTTACCTTTATCTGCAATAAGAGGAAATGCAACTAGTAAGCAAAAAGCTTAGTAAGTACTATCTAGCTCACAAAATCTCGAAATGTACAAACATGCTTCTAGAACAATATGAAAATCATATGAGATACTAATATGCTTGAAAGAAACTAAGAACATGTATAACTCAAAACATGCATACTCAAGCAATAATAAATCTCAATTTACTTTTCTTGGCTCAACTTGAAACTTTAGCTATTCTTTAACTTTTTGAAAACTTTCTTAAACTTTCGAAAACTTTGCTAAAGCATATACTTGAAAATAATAATCACTTGGATCCACTGAAGACGTAAGTACCATCTGATGCGCGTTCCCTAAAAGGTTGGGGTAGAGAGCCACCAATCCTAATAGAGCAGACCTTGGTCTACCAGGGCCAAGACCTTGGAATTGGACATCTGGATTTCTTTAACGACGCCCTTGGACGCCGGGTACTGGCCTTAGAAAATAAAATAGCTCTTCTTACTTTTCTTTCTTATCTGTAAATGCCTTGGCATTTTCTGGAGCACCTTGCGTGCTAAAATCCCTAAGTCTTGACTTTTGGGGATTTCTTAAGGCCTTGGCCTTTTCTTTTCTTATCTTTATCTTCTCTTTTCTTTTCTCATAGCTTTCTTAGACCCTAAACTCATATAGGGTACATGAATAAACTTATACATAAGCATACAACAATTAATGAACTAAGATAACATGCAAAAACTTAAACAAAAAGGAAATAGCTCTTTTTAAAAACTTTTAAAGGAAATTCTCGCGGAAAAACCGCCTCTTACTGCAGGTGAGCAGTACTTACATTGATATCTTGGACTTACAACCAAGATTGACGTCTAAAGCTCGGGAGAAACTTGAGATCTCGGAGAATTCTTCACGCCTACGCGTTCCTCTCGTCGCGGGGATCCCGAATATAGGATTATCTCTTGGAGAAGAGTCTTGGCCGGCCCTCTAGAGCTTGGTGTGGCGTGCGCACAAGAGAGGGGAAGAAGAGGGGTCGGCGCAACTTGGGAGAGGGAGAGGGTTTGAGAGAAAATAAAACTTCTCTCTTTAATTATCTATTTATACTTAAGGGGCGGATCAACTTAACTATACCTTAAATACAGTTCTCTCCGTCCATTGTTGTGCTTGATACCCCTAGCCCGGCTGGCCGCGCGCTCCCTTGGTCTCGTGGTGGTCGCGGGTTCGAGCGCCCACTGCCCTTAAGTGATTTTTCCTTTTTTGGCTTTCTTTTTCCTTTTTCTTTTCCTTTTTCCATAAATACCAAACGGACTCGGAAAATTCCATAAAAATACTCTAAAAATTCCTAAAAATATCTAGAATATTTCTAAACCATTTCTAAATAACTCTAAGGACTTTAAGAACTAAAAATGGAAATTTTGGGGCGTTACAATCCCCCATACCTTATAAAAAGTTCGTCCTCGAACTTAGAATAATTCTGGATATTTCTCTCTCATGCTGTCCTCACGTTCCCAAGTAGCCTCTTCATGCTTTCGATTCTGCCAAATGACCTTCACTAGTGGCACTTCTTTGTTTCTTAATCTTTTAACTGCTTTGTCCACTATCTGTGTCGGTCTGCTCTCATAACTAAGATCTTCTTGGATCTGTACTGACTGAGGCTGAATCACTTGGCTAGGGTCGTGAATACACTTCTTTAGCATAGAGACATGAAAGATACTGTGGATAGCTGACATATCCTCTGGTAAGTCCAGCTCGTATGCTACCTTACCAACCCTCTTTACGATCTTGTAGGGTCCTATGTAGCGAGGACTTAGCTTGCCCTTTTTGTCAAATCTCATCACTCCCTTCATAGGAGCGACCTTGAGGAATACTGAATCTCCAACTTGGAATTCCAGTGGCCTACGGCGTGTGTCAGCATAACTTTTTTGTCTACTCTGGGCAGTCTCAATCCTCTGGCGGATCGTCTGGATAGCCTGAGTGGTCTCATCTATAAGCTTAGTCTGGCTGCCTAGTCCTGACTCCATCTCTTTCTTCTCACCAGCTTCTTGCCAGCATATGGGTGATCTGCATTTCCTGCCATACAATGCCTCATAAGGTGCCATCCTGATGGTGGCCTGATAGCTATTGTTGTAGGCAAACTCAGCTAAGCACAGAAATTTGCACCAACTACCTTTAAAGTCCAATGCACAAGCCCTGAGCATGTCTTCTAAAATCTGATTTACTCTCTCTGTTTGTCCATCTGTCTGGGGATGGAAAGCTGTGCTGAACCGAAGTCTGGTGCCTAGGGCATCCTGAACACACCTCCAAAAATGGGAGGTGAACCGCCCATCTCTATCAGACACGATCGACCTCGGAACTCCGTGAAGCCTGATCACTTCTTTCACGTACAGCTGTGCTAATTGCTCTACCGAATGCGATAACTTGATGGCTAGGAAGTGGGCAGACTTGGTCAATCTGTCCACTATCACCCATATTGCATCGTGTCCATGGGTGGTCCTTGGGAGACCTGTGATAAATCCATGGATATTCTTCCCACTTCCACTCTGGAATGGGAAGAGGCTGCAGAACTCCTCCTGGTCTCTGGTGTTCTGCTTTGACTCTCTGGCAGGTCAAGCAGGTACTGATATATCTGGCCACGTCTCGCTTGAGTCCAGACCACCAGAACCTTTGTCTTAAATCTTGGTACATCTTGGTAGAACCAGGATGCATAGAGTACGGGGTACTGTGGGCTTCTTCTAAAATATTCTTTCTTAGTTCCTCATCATTGGGGACGCAAAGGCGGTCTCCAAGATAGAGGATGCCACTATCTGATACTCGAAACTCTGAATTTTCTGCCTCTTGGATCCCCTGCTTGATCTTCTGGATCTCTGGGTCTTGACTTGCTTTCTTGTATATCCACAAGCAGGGTTGACTCTAGAGTCAATGCAGAAAGTTGCCCAATTATTACCTCGACTCCAAAATCCTTTATTTCTTTCTGAAGTGGTAGAGACAGTGATGATAGGGACATCAGTGCTGCACAGGATTTTCTGCTCAGTGCATCTGCCACTTTATTAGCTTTACCTGGGTGGTAGAGGATTTCACAGTCATAATCTTTGACCAACTCTAGCCACCTGCGCTGCCTCATATTCAGATCCTTCTGAGTGAAGAAGTACTTCAAACTCTGATGGTCTGTGAAGATTCTGCACTGCACTCCATACAGGTAGTGTCTCCAAAGCTTCAGTGCAAAAACCACAGCTGCTAGCTCAAGGTCGTGTGTAGGGTAATTCTTCTCATAGTCCTTGAGCTGTCTGGAGGCATATGCTATTACTTTACCGTCTTGCATGAGGACAGCTCCAAGGCCCATCTTGGATGTATCACTGTAGATGTCAAAGGCCTTGTCACTCTCTGGAACAGTCAGGATGGGAGCACTAGTCAATCTTTTCTTCAATTCTAGGAAGCTGTGCTCGCATTTATCTGACCACTCAAACTTCTGATTCTTTCTGGTCAGGGCTGTGAGTGGAGAGGCTATCCTGGAAAAGTCCTCCACAAATTTTCTGTAATATCCTGCCAGGCCTAAGAAGCTTCTGATCTCACTGGCATTCTTGGGTCTACACCAGTTGCTGACTGCTTCTATCTTGGCTGGATCAACTTGAATGCCTTCTTTGGATACAATGTGACCTAGGAAAGTCACCTGATCTAGCCAAAACTCACACTTTGAGAATTTTGCATAAAGCTTCTCCTGCTGAAGGATCTGCAGCACTATCCTCAAGTGTGTAGCATGGTCCTCTGGAGTCTGTGAATATATGAGAATATCATCAATAAATACAATGACGAATTTATCGAGATACTCCCTGAAGATGTGGTTCATCAGCTCCATGAAGACTGCTGGAGCATTGGTTACTCCAAAAGGCATTACTACAAATTCGTAGTGGCCGTATCTTGTCCTGAAGGCCGTCCTGGGGATGTCACTTTCTTTAACCTTTAGCTGATGATACCCAGAACGCAGATCTATCTTCGAGAACACTGTAGCCCCTTTGAGTTGATCAAATAAATCATCTATTCTAGGAAGGGGGTACTTGTTCTTGATGGTCACCTTGTTCAGAGCTCTGTAGTCTATGCACAGACGCATAGACCCATCCTTCTTCTTGACGAAAAGTACAGGAGCTCCCCAGGGTGAATGACTCGGGCGAATGAAGCCCTTGTCTAGTAGCTCCTGGAGTTGCTCTTGTAATTCCTTCAACTCTGCTGGAGACATACGATATGGGGCCTTCGAGACCGGACCGGTACCGGGCACTAGCTCGATCTCGAATTCCACTTCTCTGTTGGGAGGTAGTCCAGGTAATTCTTCTGGGAACACTTCTGGATATTCGCAGACTACCCGTACATCCTCCTGCTTGAGTTCTTTCTTTGCTTCTGATTCCACTATGTGTGCAAGAAAACCAGCACACCCTTGCTCTAGCATCTGGTGGGCTGCCAAGGCTGAGAGAAATTTCTGAGTCTTCCTCCTTGGGGCTCCTTGAAACTCGAATGGTGGTTCTCCTTCTGGGCTGAAAACCACCTTCCTTCTACGGCAGTCCACTGAAGCGCTGTACTTACTGAGGAAATCCATGCCCAATATGATGTCGAAGTCCTGCATCGCAAGGACTATCAGATCGACATGTAGCTCTCGGTCTGAAATCTTGATTGGCACAGCCCGGAGCCGCTGGGTGGATTCCATGATTTCCCCTGAAGGGAGAGTTGTCAGGAATCTAGACTCCCAACTCTCTGTAGGCACCTGTAACTTACTAGCAAAAGGTACTGATACGAAAGAATGGGTCGCCCCAGTGTCAAACAGTGTAGTAGCTAAATGCTGAAAAATAACTATTTGACCTGTTACGACCGTGGAGGCGCTGGCAGCTTCTTCCTTCGTGAGGGAAAAGACTCTGGCATTGGTTGGAACTGGTGCTGCTTCCAATCCTCCCTGACTGATCTGAGGTCCCTCCAGCATAGTAGGCATGTAATGTAACTGAGGCTGGCCTCCATACTGAACGGACTGCTGAGGAAGTACTTTAAACTTGTTTGGGCAGTCTCTGGATCTGTGTCCCTCTTGTCCACATGAATAGCATCCAGTTACACCCAAAAGGCATGTTCCTGGATGGTTCCTCCCACACTTAGGACAAGGTGGATACCTAGCTTGCTTATTCTCTGGTTTTCCTTTCTGGCTGCCAGGCCACTGCTTCCTTTTGTGGTTCTTGTTCTTCCAGTTCTGGCTATTTGGCTGAGGCTTCTGGCCTCCTATTGTCTTGTTCTCAATCAGGACTGGCTTCTGCTGTGCTTGCTGTGCCTTGATGCTATTCAGGTAGTGCTCTGAGATTAGGGCACTACTGACCAACTCCTCGCTGGTCTGGGGTCGGTGCATCCCGCTGTTCACGTTGAGTGCTATCTCCGGGTTCAGCATGCGAAGCATCAGTCTGACTCGCTCCTTCTCTGTGCTGACTAGCTCTGGGCAGAGGCGAGCTAGTCTGTTGAACTTTGCAACTGCTTCTCCCACTGGTAGGCTACCCTGTCTGAACTCCATGAAGTCCTCGAAGTGCTTGTTGGTAACCTTCATGTGGAAAAATTCCTCATAGAACTCGTGCTCAAAATCTGCCCAGCTCATCTGGTTGACTATCTTCTTACTCTTGACTCGCTCCCACCACATACGAGCATCTCCAGTTAGGCAGAAGGAGGCACATTTGACCTTCTCACCTCTGGCCAGTCAAGAAGCTCCATCGTGCTCTCTAAAGTCTTGAACCAAGCCTGGGCATCCCAGGGCTCAGTCGTGCCTGAGAAGCTTTCTGGTTTCAGCCTCTGCCACTGGACGAGGTATGCTTCTTGTCTTCGGTTCACAGCAGGGGTCTCCTGTGGGACTGGTGGAACTTCAGCCACCACTGGGGTTCCACTCCTGCGTGGGTGGTGTAGGGGGCTCTGGGTGCTGATTCGCCATCAGTGTGGCGATGGTCTTCTGTTGTTCTGTAATCTGAGCTTGCATTTGAGCAATGACTGCCATCAGGTTTGGCTGTTCTGTGCCAGGCTCATGTTATCTTGAACTGGAGTTCTGTTATTAGCATTAGGAGCTCGGCCTCTTCTTGCCATCTAATAATGCATAAGGGAACAAGAAATCACTACTACATCTCTAGGTATAAACTTGTCTTCTTACTTAGAAATCTAATATCCATTCTAGGGATTAAACATGATTCCGTGATACTAAGGGATTAAACATGCTTCCTTGTTCTATGCACATGTGAGTAGTACTTAAGCATTTCTCTATACTGCAATTAAATAAAGGAGCAATAGAAAAACTGAAACTTAAAGCTTTCTTACTTGAAGACGGCAAGGTTGATGCTGATGTGTGTGTGATGCTGGAGAATGGGAACTGCTCTGATACCAACTGTAGCGACCCGCCTTCTTACTGTCTTTAGACGGATCGTTACTTTTCTCTACTTCTCAACTTTTATACATGACTAAAGAAAATTGCGGAAATCTTGTTTTTTTTTCTTTTAAATTCTGCTAACAATTATATTCTAACTTAAGCAATCATGTATAATAATACCATGCCATACTTTCTTCTCAAATCCCATAGCTAATACCTGTTGAAAACAGCCTTACCCTTCTTAAACTGCCTGTACCAGTCGACTGGTGACGTGGCAGTCGACTGGTACGCCTGTAATCAGTTTTACAGGTTTCGGCCCTTGCTTTCCAAGTCCACCATTCCTTCAATTTCGAGCCATATCAAACTACGACATCATTTCTATACTCTATATCAGTTTCCTAAACAATTTAGCCAATCAAACGAATCCATAAACTTGAATTTAGGACTTTTATGGAAGAAAATAAACTAAACAAGTTTATATAAACTTTAACAATAGAGTTTGTACCAATCTTGACTTCTATGAATTTATAACACCCAATACATGTTCTACGACCTTGCTAAAGCATTATGAAATGTGATTGCAACTTTTCTAAACATTTTTAAGCAATAAAACTCGATTCAAAAGGAAAATTGATACTATCTTGGCACAAACACCTTTTTCTCTAACAAAGTATCAATATTTCTAACTACTCACACTTTTACTCATCCAATGCAATCATGGGGATATATATGCTAAAGGAAATGACATGGAATCTTTACTCTAAGAAATTTAGCATATAAAACTATCCAAAACTCAAATACTCCATAATCTCCATAAAGCAAGAACTTGAAATTTGAATAAACTTAAACATTGCAATTCAAATAACTAAAATGTCTCGTCTCAAGGATCTCTCCATAATCAGCCACCACACACACTCTACTCAGCACCGCCTCGTCGTCTTCCTTCAGAATTGCTTGCCTTTACCTTTATCTGCAATAAGAGGAAATGCATCTATAAGCAAAAGCTTAGTAAGTACTATCTAGCTCACAAAATCTCGAAATGTGCAAACATGCTTCTAGAACAATATGAAAATCATATGAGATACTAATATGCTTGAAAGAAACTAAGAACATGTATAACTCAAAACATGCATACTCAAGCAATAATAAATCTCAATTTACTTTTCTTGGCTCAACTTGAAACTTTAGCTATTCTTTAACTTTTTGAAAACTTTCTTAAACTTTCGAAAACTTTGCTAAAGCATATACTTGAAAATAATAATCACTTGGATCCACTGAAGACGTAAGTACCATCTGATGCGCGTTCCCTAAAAGGTTGGGGTAGCGAGCCACCAATCCTAATAGAGCAGACCTTGGTCTACCAGGGCCAAGACCTTGGAATTGGACACCTGGATTTCTTTAACGACGCCCTTGGACGCCGGGTACTGGCCTTAGAAAATAAAATAGCTCTTCTTACTTTTCTTTCTTATCTGTAAATGCCTTGGCATTTTCTGGAGCACCTTGCGTGCTAAAATCCCTAAGTCTTGACTTTTGGGGATTTCTTAAGGCCTTGGCCTTTTCTTTTCTTATCTTTATCTTCTCTTTTCTTTTCTCATAGCTTTCTTAGACCCTAAACTCATATAGGGTACATGAATAAACTTATACATAAGCATACAACAATTAATGAACTAAGATAACATGCAAAAACTTAAACAAAAAGGAAATAGCTCTTTTTAAAAACTTTAAAGGAAATTCTCGCGGAAAAACCGTCTCTTACTGCAGGTGAGCAGTACTTACATTGATATCTTGGACTTACAACCAAGATTGACGTCTAGAGCTCGGATCATCGAGG